>CM076570.1:477348383-477566455 GCA_034641835.2 Pinus albicaulis | reverse complement strand
TGTGTGAAGTGTGTTTAATGTTTATTTCAATTACAGAATTGATTTATTTTTGTTAGATCAAATACAGATTCATTAATGAATTAAATTTCTATTTCATCCTTTACAAGAATCACATTTGCTGTTCGGTTATCTTGCCATCGTTATAAAAGCTTTGTTGTTATGTATCTGATTCGAGTTGTTGTTCTATTAGTTCATGATTTGTTATAATCAATTGTTTTGTAGTAATTGGCTGTCGATAGGATTGAAGCATGGAAATTAGTTGCTTGATTGCGTTAGAGTTGTAATTGATGTTCGATTCATATTGCTATTCCATTTCTGTTCATTGTTTATTCATAGCTTCCGATTAGTAAATAGATGAGTTAGAGTTACATGCTGCTGTTCCTTTCCAGATTTTGTTCCTTTTAGTTATTTTCATTAGCACGAATATTGATTTTGCTTTCATTTTGATTTCTTTAATATCACCAACTGTAGAGGACACTGGTTATTGCTTCGAAGTTCCTAGATTGGTTATCTTGCATCGATTTCTAAGGGAAGGAGTTATTGCTATTGTATCCCTGATCGATGTTTTGCAGATTGGTTTAATTGAGATTTCAGAGTATTTCCATTTATGTCACTGTAATTAGATTTCCTTAAAAGCATTTTTTACTTTTGCATTTAACATTCTGTACTACATCTTCATAGCATTACTCTTGGTTAATTACAGCCTCAGACAGAGTACACTTTTGAAATAAAAAGTCTCTCCTGGATTGATGATTAATGTAGGCTAATTAGGTGTTCAAAAGATACATTTTTATGACCCAACATTTTGGCACCGTTGCCAGGGACAGTGTATGCCATTTCAAAGGAGTGATGCACAGTTGATTTTCTTCTTCTTGCGAAGAATTGGGTATTAAAGACGGAAGGTAAGAACCTGCGCACTGGGCAACAAACTCACTTGCTCGCAGCTCGCTTGACATCAGAAGTAGGTAAGCTTCTTTCTTTAGGTAGGAATGAAGGTTTGTTTTCTTGAATGAATATACCAACTAAGCAAAACAAAATTCCTCCTAAAAATGAAAAACCTAAGGGACCGGTGACCCTTGGGCGAACAACTTTTATTGATGAAATCCTTAAGAAAACTGAATCTTAGCCATCAGTAGGATTCAGAAAAGTAATCTCTAGACAACGTACTAGTTCCCTTCAAGCTACAGAATCACCATCTGAAGCCTTTGCTGAGATACAAAATCAAGTAGAGGGAATTGAGCAAGATTCCCAAGAAATTGGGAATCCTTGCATAAGTTCCCCTCAAGAAGGGAACATTAGCAATCTCCGAGAAGGAGAAGGGGAAACAGGAGAAATCGAAGACTCAAAATCTCCTATTAAAGTAGCCCAAACAATAATAAACCTAGATAAGGGAAGTGTTGTTCAAATTATTCAGAACCAAGGTCCTGAATCACCCCAAACAGTAGGTCAACAAGGAATACTTATTATTCCAGACAAAGGGAGTGTTGTCAAAGCCATTCCTATCCTTGCTCGTCAACCTAGAAATTCCTTGGAAATCCCAGAGGGATATTGGCATATCTTCGATCAAATGGCCCAGAACCAAAATCAGAACCAGCAGACACCCCAGAAAACCTCTGCGCTGCAATATCCTATAGTAGATACTACAGTCAATTCACCTATGAAGGCTATTCCCCTTCAACATATTCCCACATTTCATGGCTTAAAATCAGAGGATCTAGACGTGTTTTTGTTTGAATTTGATGTGTTGTGCAGGGGATATGATTATACCACCGATGCCCAAAAATTAAAACTATTTCCTTCAACATTAAAAAGGGCAACCTTACAATGGTTTATGGGATTAGGTGGGGGTGTCATAACTAATTGGGATTAAATGAAAGCTGCATTTTTAAATAAGTATCAATATTATTGCAGGTCTCGGGAATTAAAAGATGAAATATTCCAAATGACAGAAAAACCAAATGAAACCTTGGAAGAATATGTGGAACGGTTTCAATACAATCTTCAGAGATCCCCTTATGCATCTTTGCCCTTACCTGATAATGTTTTGAAAACCACATTAATTAGGGGAATGAAAGATCAATGGGTTGAAACATTGAATATTATGGGAAAAGGTGATATATATCAGGAAAGTTATCCTAACATCATTGATTTGTGTATCAGGAGTTCGAGGGGCAATACAAGGCTAAAATCAGCAGAACGTGATATGATTACAAGAGAAAATAAGACCTCTAATGAAGGTGTGACTCGTGCAGAGATTGGGAATCTGCTAGAAGATTTTAAGACAGACATACTTGGGACTCTAACAACGCAGTTCGATATAATGCAAGCCAAACAGAAACAAGCAGAAGCAGAGAAAAATTTGGCAATATTATGTCCCAAATGCAAGAAGAAACACAACCACAAATAATGCCTGTTGGATGTGATCAAAGTCTACGCCATTTGCATGAAATATCACCCTACAGAGGGATGTCCTTCGCTTCATGGCCTAAAAGTAGTTTATTAGGAGGCAGAAGAAGAATCAGAAGTGGTATGTCTGCTTAATCAACACCGACAATGGCAGCCGCGACAATCAGGTATGCCAAATGATCCATTTTCTTCTTTTCAGCCTCCTCAATATAATGCTCAGCAATATAGTGGGATGTGGCAAAATCAACCACCTTTCCCCAATTGGTCACAACAGCCATTTCCTCCCACATCTTGGCCAAATCAAACAAACCAAAATAATTGGCCTAGCTTTCCTTTCTGCCCACCATTTTGGCAAAATAATAACTATCCTACACAATGGTCCCCCTCTACTTCCCAGAGTTAGGCCTGGCAGTCAAACTGGCAAAGACCTACAAATCAGCCAGCTGGATCAATTCCTCTCTCTCAACCTACACTACTAGCTCCCTATACAAACCCCTAGACCAATTTAAGACCACAACTCCCAGCCCAGCCCAACCCAAACCCAAACAATAGGCCAGTTCAGTCTGTCCAAATAATGGAACCCCCAGAATTAGAAACTGAACTGAGGGAGTGCAATGATCTTTAATTAAGGTCTGGGCGCATAGTAGAAACAGAGAGAAATAATAATGCTCATATTGAAGATTCGTTACCTGAAGAACAAACATTACAGAATGAGAAGGAAGTTCAACAACAAAATCAACAACAAAATCAACAACAAAGTCAACAACAAGTAACAACTTCCTCTCCACCATTCCCAGAATGATTGATCATACCGCGCCCATTAGAACAGCCTAATTTTGATCTTCTGGGAGAATTAAAAAATTTGTGTATAAAAATCCCTCTCCTCCAAGTGATCCAAGACATTCCTATATATGCAAAAATCATTAAGGAATTATGCATAAAGAAGCCAAAGAGGAGAACAACCACCAATCCTACTGCCCAAATAGTCGGTACCTTATCTGACTTATTATCAGGAATGGAAACACCTGTAAAATATGAAGACCCAGGAAATCCTATAGTGACAGTCCAAATCCATGGGCAATTGTTTCCAAATGCCTTAGTTGATTTGGGAGCAGCAATCAATATCCTAACAACCACCACCTGTCAAAAACTTGGCATTACATCACTAGAACCAACAACAACCTTATTGGAATTGGCTGACCGATTGGTAGTCAAACCAGAAGGCACATTACAAGATGTAATGGTATCTGTAGATTCCTGGGAATACCCTGCTGACTTCCTGGTTATTAATCCAAAGAACCGGCTAGAAGGACATCTGTTGATCTTAGGTAGACCTTGGTTGGCAACTGCCGATGCTTATATTGGATGCCGACAAGGCAACATGACAATAACAAGGGGAAACTATGTCAAGAATTTAGCTTTATATCCCCTAGCCTAGCCAAGTCTATCAATAATCAAAACAAAAAAACAACCTGTATCATATCTAATGGAAAATATGAGATCACCTCTAACTATAGAAAATTCTATTGATTTTAAAGATCAAACAGAGGATGATATCATTAATAGTTTCATTAATAAGCCACAAACCAGATCTCATTTACAATGTCACATGATCAAGGCAGCATTTGATAATAAAGAAGAAGAAGATCCTTTCAAAGATATTCCTGATCAAGTAATACTTACTACTTTTGTGTACAATAGCAAGATTGTAGAAATTGAGCCAGGAAAAACTCTAAACATTAACAAAAATCTCACTGCTCAACAAGAAGAGCAATTGGTCCAATTATTACAAAAATACAAAGCAACCTTTGCATGGGATTACCTCGATATGAAAGGAATTGATCCTCAATTGTGTACACACCACATCTATATTGAAAAAGATGCAAGACCCATTCGCCAACCTCAAAGAAGACTAAACCCTCACCTCAAAAATATTGTGAAAGCTGAATTACAAAAACTATTGGATGTTAATTTCATCTACCCAATATCTGATAGCAAGTGGGTCTCTCCATTAGTAGTGGTACCAAAAAAGAACGGAAAGTGGAGAATATGTGTAGATTATCGTGAACTTAATAAGGCAACACAGAAAGACCACTTTCCCCTTCCTTTCATTGACCAGGTATTAGACACATTGGCAGGAAATAAATTCTTTTCTTTCCTCGATGGCTTCAGTGGGTACAATCAAATCCAGATTGCCCCTGAAGATCAGGAAAAAACTACTTTTACCTGTCCATGGGGGACATTTGCCTACCGAGTCCTACCTTTTGGCCTATGCAATGCCCCTGCTACATTCCAAAGGGAAATTCTCAGCATCTTTGTAGACTTAATAAATGAAGGCCTCGAAGTATATATGGATGATTTCACACCTTATGGGGATGATTTTGAGCCTGCATTGGAAAACCTAGAAAAGGTATTGCAAAGATGTATTGACACTAGGCTTTGTCTAACCCACCAAAAGTGTCTGATGATGATGACCGAAGGAGTTATCTTAGGGCATTATATTTCAGCAGTTGGAATTCAAGTGGACCCAGCTAAAATTTAAATAATCTTGTTAATTCCCACACCCACCACACAAACAGAGGTACGTAGCTTTCTTGGATTTTCTGGTTACTATAGAAGATTTATAGAACATTATTCTCGAATAGCTGCACCTTTATATGCACTGATTGGAAATGCTGATTTTATTTGGACAGATAAATGTGGCAATGCCTTTAATGATCTAAAAAAGCTTGTTTCAACAACCCCAGTGCTGAGGGGCCCAAATTTGAATTTGCCATTCCAAATTTCATCTGATGCCTCAGACACAACAATTGGAGCAGTACTTGGACAGGAGGAAGACAAGAAGCCATATGCAATATATTATATTAGAAAAAATCTATCCCCTGTTGAATTAAATTATACTGTGACTGAGAAAGAATTTTTAGCTGTAGTTCATGCTATAAATAATTTTAGACATTATATAACTGGGTATCCTGTAATACTATATACTGATCACTCTGCCATTAAATTTTTAGCAAATAAACCTATTACAAACGGAAGAGTGACAAGATGGTTGATTTTACTTCAGGAATTCAACATCACAATCAAAGATCGACCTGGGAAAGAGAACCCTGTAGCTGACTTTCTGTCAAGAATGCCAAAGCCAATAGATACAAAAGCAGTTGAAGACCACTTCCCAAATGAACATCTCTTTGCTGTTACTGTCAGAACACCGTGGTATGCTGATATAGAAAACTATTGGGCAATAGGTAAATTACCAAAACATCTATCCCTTAATGAACGAAAATAGATAATACAGCGTAGTACCCGATTCTCTTGGATTAGGGGCTATCTATTTCACACAGGGAGAGATATGCAAATAAGAATATGTGTCTGGGAAGATGAAGTATTTGATATTTTGAAAGCATGCCATGATGGCCAATGTGGCGGGCATTTTTCAGATCGTAAAACTGCCCATAAGGTTTTACGATAGGCTATTATTGGCCTACCATATTTAAAGATGCTAAAAAATTCGTGCAGGCCTGTGATAGATGCCAAAGGGCAGGTCGCCTTGGGCACTCTGATGAAATTCCTTTGAACCCTCAACTAGTGATTGAACCATTTGAATGCTGGGCACTTGATTTTGTTGGCCCTATTAGTTCTCCCTCAAACCAAAAAACATACATCCTAGTTGCAACTGAATATGTCACTAAGTGGGTCGAAGCAGAGACACTTTCCAAAGCTACAAAGGACTTTGTAATACAGTTTCTTATCCAAATCTTCGTGCACTATGGCCTCCCAAGGGACATAATCACAGATGGAGGACCACAGTTTGTAGGTAATAAATTAGCTGAAACACTACAAAACTACCACATTCAGCACAAGATTACAACTCCATATCACCCATAGGCCAATGGCCAAGCAAAGAGCACGAACAAAGTAATTGAATCTATATTAACAAAAACCGTTGCCTCACACAGACGAGATTGGGCCTACAGATTGCCAGAATCATTGTGGGCATATCGAACAACGTGGAGACCTACTACAGGATATTCACCATATCAATTGGTATTTGGAAAAGAACCCATCTTTTCAATAGAATTTGAAATTCAAACATTAAGAACAGCTCAAAAGGTGGGTCTAGATCTGAATGAAGCCCAAGCTAAAAGACTGTAGCAAATTAATGAGTTAGATGAAATTAGGCTCTCTTCTCTTCAACACACAACGTTAATCCAACAACAGAGAGCCAAATGGCATGACGCTCTTATCAAATAAAAGATCTTCCACGAAGGAGACTGGGCACTCCTATATGATTCTAGGTTTCAGGATTTCCCAGGGTAACTCTAGACATGATGCCCTGACCCTATGAAATACAAAAAGTGCATGATAATGGCACTATTACATTAACTACCATTGACAGATCTGGAAATTCCTTTAAGGTAAACAGTCATCGAGTACGATTGTATCATAAACCGCTTACCCAGGAATCCTTTTACCAACAGTTACGGGAAGATTCTACCATGGAAATTCTCGCTGAAGGGGATAACTCCTCGGCACCAGTTTATTAAATCATTCCTTTTTTTAAATTTTGTACATAAAGAATTGTTCATTTACTTGAATTTTTGTTTTATAAAATTCATTTTTTAAATTTATGTTTATATCGTTTCTTCATTTCTTCATTGTTTGTTTCATGGAACTTTGTTAAAAAAAAAAGAAAAAAAAGAAAAAAAAAAACTTTGTTTATTTCGTTTGTTTTGAGTTTTGTTGTTCCTTTCCAAAGGAATTGCACTTCTGCTGTTCCTTTCGAAAGGAACAGCGGTTCTGCAGAGTGCTTTTGTTGTTCCTTTCTAAAGGAACAACACTTCTGCAGAGTGCTTTTGCTATTCCTTTCTAAAGGAACAACAGTTCCGCAGATTGTTTCTGCTGTTCTTTTTAAAGGAACATCACCTTTTGAGTGGATTATTTTTTGTTTTAAGTTAGCATTTTGAGAATTTTTGATCATTCTTCTAAAAGAAAACATATCATTTATATACAATCATACAAATTAAAGCTTACTGTAATCAACAAATCAAAAGAAATTGTCATTTTTAAGAAAATTGTCTAGTAATGATAAGAAAAAAGGGAAAAGGGGCATGATCAATAACATAATTTTTTTGTTTTATCACTATTGAATCAATATGATCAATTATCCTTATCATGACTGGTTCTTTCCCATATGCTATAACTTTCTTTGATTTTTTATTTATGGAATAGGAATAAGGGCATATTATTTTCTATTTAGATGTTCAGACTTCTTCCACCATCCCTACTCTTAAGGAGTGTTGAGCCATCCTTTATGAATAAATAAGGAAAAGTGATATATGAAAAATAAAAACATTTACATCTTTTATTAATAATTTTAATGATTTTTCAGATGGAGGATAGGGGGTCTAATCAAGAGCCAGCCTACCATGATCATAAGGAAGGCAGTGAAGTGGCATTCCCATCATGGCCACCAAACCAGGGATATGGTCCAATAGACAAATGAAAAAAATAAGAAGTCTTTGGAACAAGAGGTCTCATCACGAGCCGACCTGCCCACCTTTCACTTCTTCCCGGTGAATGGCATTGTAATTCATTTAGTCACCAAGCCAACACAATGGCCTCCGTCATGACATTCAACAAAGCACTTCCTCAGTATAAATAAAGGATAATGGTTCCGTGGGTAAGAAAGCAACTCTGTCAAGGTTATGGACACCCGTGGGCAATAGAGCTCTGCTGATGGTATTGGAGTCACATTTATACACATCAATAGTTATATTTAACCCTTTTCCTATATCTCTATTTAAATATCAAATGAAAGTATGAATCCTTTACCTTTAATTTCGAACCTATTATACATGAAAATTATTAAAAATCGATCATATTAGTTTGAAGTGGTAAATAACGCAATTGTACTTATGTTTATCTTATGCTGTCCCTTCTCCTCGTATTTGAATCATTACAAAACAATTTTCTGTCCATTACCGATTCATCACACACATTGATTTCAGTAATTGCTATAATTTGATTGAATGTATCATAATTACGCTTGCTTTTACCTGCTGTACTACTGCTGTGCCACACTTGCCTCTCTCAATTGACGGTCGAGGACGACCTATCATCCATTAGGGGGGGCACGGATGCCTGCATGCAGATCAAATCCCAATATTTCTTTACCTGTATGTGAACCAAATCCCTGCATTTTAGGAAATAACAAATTTTCAATGACATTATTCCAATTCACCATGTTGTGTTGTTCCATTGCGATTACTGTGTGTTTAGAAAGAACTAACAGAGTGCAGAGACGATGGGAGGACAACCAATTTGCAGTGAACCACATGTGCTGATCGCTTCTGATGCTGCACGAGCAATTTTGGAAAGACTGGGGTGGATTACATATTTCATGAGGATGCAACAATGCCATGAGGCAGTGGCCACCGAATTTTTACAAAACTTGCAGGAAGGATACTCCATGGTTAGAGGAATATAGATAGCCGTATTCGACGAAATAATTGCAGAGGTGTCTGGCATACCAACACAAGGGACTATATGGACTCAGAAAAAGATTAGGATTCGAGAAGCCATGACGACTTTTCAGGATGACGGAAAGACATTAGTTGTCAAAGGCAAAGGAGTTCAGCCAACATCATTGGGAGAACCATGGACAGAGTTGGCCAAGATTGTGCAGGCTTATATAACGTGCGACGGAAGGAAAGATGTGGTAAGACCTTGCCACCTTAAGCTACTGGCTATGTTAAAACAGAAATGCACTATCAATTTGCCTGCATTTTTAAATTCCTTGTTGCATGATATCGCTCGTGGCATAAGAAAAGCTCAACATGCAGATATGGTGGTCAGCCACCATTGCTTAATTCGATTAATAGTGAGTCGTAGCCTCGCCTAGCAATAGACCAGCTGGGAAGAGTTGATATTCTCCATTGACAGAGGGTTAGCTTTACCTGCTCCAAAATGGAAGAGAATGGCTAGCTCAGTAGCTAAGCCATCTACCCACAGATAGTCCCTCCGTTCAAAACGAAGTAGGAGGATGATGGATGGAATTTTGGGTAGCAGTAGCTAGCCCCCTAGAATTGTACAGCTCAGAGGATGAACAACCTTCACAATTGGAGGGAGCAAGCCCTCGTACTGGTGAAGAAGAGGAAATGGAAGGAGAAATTCACTACTCGGATGAAGAAGAAATAATTCACCATACCGGTTGTGAAAAACAATCCAGTGCAGAGGAAGAAAATAACGAGGAAGAAGAAATTGAAGGAAATACTGAGGAAGAAGAAATTGAAGGAGAAATTCGATATTCGGATGAGGAGGAAGGAAGCTATCATACCTGTGAGGAGGGTGAAGACAATCATAGCAGTGACAAAGAAGGAACAGAGCCTCCTGAAAATGCTACCGTAAGCCCTTTACAGGAAGACCAATTGGCCCAAATTTTGGCCAATATGAGTGACTATGCACAGCCTCATAGCCCTTTGGACCTTAATATTGATATTAATCAGCTACCAGAGTACTCTGCTATCGATAAAGAAACAGCTGGAGAAATGTTGGATGAAACAGCAAACCCTAGCGAAGCTAGGGTTGCTTCCCCTGAAAGGCGTGAACAAGAGAAAGAGAACACCGAAGCAATATCTCAACTTGGAAGCCCTCAGGAGATTGCAGAGTCAACTGAGAATATGATTTCTGAATAATTTAGCCAAGGGCATATGAATGTGGAAGAACAACCCCAAGAAGAAGATCAAGAAGAGAATTTAACTGAAGGCACGACTGATATAGACCAAAACCCTGTTGAGCAAATGGGTTCAGATAAAGGAGCAGTTGTTCCATTAAGAAAGAGGAGGAAAAAAACTGAGATTGAGAAGCTTCACAGGGAACGAATAAAGCTTCATAAACTCGTAGAATAGCTCAGGCAAACCATTAGAGTTTTGAGAATGAAATAAATGCCTAAGCGAGCCCCTAAGAGAAGAAGCATAGCTACCAAAATAATTTCGAAAAAGAGAAAGGTGACCGCTAATAGGAACCCCCAAGTTGCAGAAGAAGCCATGCCTGAGCCTAATTATGAGGATACAGAGCAGCAAATGGCTGTTCCAACACAATTTGTTCCAGAGGGACCTGTTTCAAGTGAAAACATGCAATCTAGTAGTCAGCATACTTTTAGTGATCCGACACTGGCTAGACTCCAAGAAGAGTTGGCACAGGCCCGAATAGAAAGGTAGAGGTTGGAAGAAGATACTGTCCCAAGAAAGAGATATCAGGAGTTGCAACAACATATGAAAATTATTCATGAAGCAAAAGCTGAAGCTCATGAAAAATGTCGAAAAGCAGAGGAAAAGGCTGACAAGGTAATGAACCGATTAAAACTAGCCTACAATCGAATGGACACTTTCTGCTCATTGTATACTGATGTCTTAGCCTATAGATTCCTCGCCAAAAACTATGCTTTGTTTTTACTAGAAAGATATTTACAGCTAAAGATTAAGGCAGTTAGGGTAGGGAAATACATAGAGCTAAAAACCATAGATGACTTTGTATCATGCTACAAACTTTATGGGATCAAAGTACAACGCCTTTTGTGTGAATTTTACCTGCATAATCTAGTACTTGAAAATGATTGTGAGTCAAACCCTAGCCCTTTTGTGGGAGATGTTCAATATTAGGCTTTCATTTCCTTTGCTGTAAATCAATTAAAATGGCTTAAAGCTTATAATGCTTTCCAAAGGCAGGAAAATGAATTAGATTTGTGGGTTAGGAGTGAACCTCAGAACCCATCCCAATTTTGGGCTAGACATAAAATTTTGATGACAAAGGAAGGCATTATCCAAGCATTGGGGTCTGTCCACAAATCAATTATCTTGAATGTAACATATTATTTCTTATCCATTAGAAACCAAGCTTATGTAGCAGCTAAGGTCCGGTGGAGAACCTCCAATCAGAATGTGAAAAATAGGGAACCATTTAATTATAGAAACTATGGGCTAGTTGTAGACCACTTGATTTCCTATAGTCATCTCGTTTTAAAAGAAGGACCATTCTGGTTAGGATGTAGGTTCTGCAGCCCTATTGCATGGTACCCTGCTTCGGACTACAAAGCTATTTACGAACTCCCCAAAGGACAGACAGAACATGTTTTTGAGGAATTAGCTGCACTACATGGTTTTATGCCTATCGATGACAAACCTTATCCGGCTTATTCTTTGACTGCTCTCCATGTGAACTATAGTTTTCATGAGGACATGAAAAATATTAAGCAGGGGGGTATGTTGGGTAGTGAAAAAGGTATGAAATTACTATGTATATTCTCATTCTTTTACTATAGACATACTCCTTTTTACCTTGAAAAGGTAATTTATTGTAAGAATTATGATAGAATTGGAAAGGTTTATGTTTATTGTAAAAATATGGCTAAAGGTTGAATTTTGTTGATAAAACAGGAATTAGACGAAGTGAACAATTGTACCAAAGGCGGGGCTGAGATCAATGTAACTGCTACTCCATCAACGTTGAACCACATCCAGCCAAAGGCAAGGAAATCCGAACGAATTTCCAAGAAAAGGAAGGGGACAGCTCGGCCTCGGTCAAAGTAAACAAGATGATAAATAAACGAAGGGGAGCGAATCCCTAAGGATCCTTCGATCCTGAGGGATCGTTGTTAAAACTCATCTTATTCCTTGACTTGTCCGTCGAGATTTGATATATAAAGCAATGTCCTTTAGCGATTAAGAGTCAGTCGGTCAGTGAGTTGGTCGAAAATCCTTACATTTAAAGATTTCCTTTGTAATATAATGTTTTATTGACTCTCGGCTTTGAGAGAACAGTCTCTGTAATACTTTATGTTCGTTTAATATAAAAAACGTGTTTCATTTCATCTCCTAAGTTCTGAATTAGCCCAGTAGTATTTCACTAGCACTAAGGGCCCGGCTCTGGTGGAATTACTTCACTGTTTGTATTTTTAATCTTTTCTTACTGTTGTGTGAAGTTGTGTTTCATGTTTATTTCAATTACAGAGTTGATTGACTGTTGTGAGATTGAATATAGATTCATTAACGAATTGCATTGCTATTTCATCCTTTACAAGAAGCACATTTGCTGTTCAGTTATCTTGTTATCGTTATAAAAGCTTTGTTGTTCTATATCTGATTCAAGTTGTTGTTCTATTAGCTCATGATTTGTTATAATTGATTGTTGCGTAGTAATTGACTGTCGACAGGATTGAAGTGTGGAAATTAGTTTCTTGATTGCGTTAGAGTTGTAATTGCTGTTCAATTCATATTGTTGTTCCATTTCTGTTCATTGTTTATTCATAGCTTCCGATTAGCAAATAGATGAGTTACAATTGTTATGCATAGCAATTACATACTTCTGTTCCTTTCTAGATTTTGTTCCTTTTGGTTATTTTCATCAGCACGAATATTGAGTTTGCTTTCATTTCGATTGCTTTAAGATCACCAACTGTAGAGGACACTGGTTATTGCTTCCAAGTTCCCAAATTGGTTATCTTGCATCGATTTCTAAGGGAAGGAGTTATTGCTACTATATCCCTGATCGATGTTTTGTAGATTGGTTTAATTAAGGTTTCAAAGCATTTCCATTTATGTCACTGTAATTAGATTTCTTTACAAGAATTTGCTACTTTTGCATTTAACATTCTGTACTACATCTTCATAGCATTACTCTTAGTTAATTATAGCCTCAGACAGAGTACACTCTTGAAATAAAAAGTCGCTCCCGGATTGATGATTAATGTAGGCTAATTGGGTGTTCAAAAGATACCTTTTTAGGACCCAACAGTAAGTATGCCTTGTGAAATGTTCAATTTTAGGTGCATCAAGGTTCATTCACTAGAAGGAAACAAAAGTGAGTATTTAGGAGAAAATTAATAATATTAATCTAATAAAGATACACGAGCATATATATGAAAGAATCGTTAGATGTCAAGCAAAATAGTTTACATAGATGCAACGATCATTGAAACATATACAACACATATTTAATAATATGAGCACAAAAGCCACTGAAATAGTTCAATTTATTTAGCACATATGAACGTGAAAATATATCGCAAACATCCAAAGAATAGTATTAAAACATTAACGATATATGCATAAAAATGTGTTGGCTAAATGAGCTTGAAATATTAATAAAAAGTCCCTAGAGACGATGAATACAATGACCATCACTAGCTCTAATAGTGGAGCGTTATGCCACTACTTGTGCTCCAAAAGAATTATCTTCCTCTCTAATGCCTACTTGGAAAAGCCAATGTCAAAATTACATTATATTAGTAACGAGACTTCTTTTATAACAAGAGGAATGACCTTTCATATACCCATGACTCTTGAACTTCCCCATGACTCTTAGAATTCTATTGTGACCTTTGGATTTCTATTAATTTTGGATTTCTACATGAATCTTGAACTTATACATGACTTTTGGACTTCTCCATGTGGCTATTTTGTCCATATATGACTCTTGGACTTCCACATTTATACATTACAATATTTCCAAAATTATATCATAATTTCCACATCATCAGGTGATGATAACATGAAAAGTCACTAACATTGATGACCTAGACCTATGGTGACTTGCACATAAGATACTTTGATAAGTGATGACACTGCCAATGTGTCTTCAATACTTGTAACATATATGCGTTATAGTTTCCATATACTCTCCAAAGGGTATTGAGAGATCTTGGAGTCTTCATGAGTCACTTTGATCACTGGAATCCATTACCCTTTCAATTGTGGCAACATGGCACCTTCGTCTTCAAGATGCTTCCTTGGGCAGCAATTCTTTTCAAATTTCCTTACAGATATTTTCCATGCTTTATTGAATACTTGTAGTTGTAGATCACTCATGGAAAGCAAACATTAGCCCAAAAATATCCTATTTTATGATGCTTCATGAAATTTATGCTTATGGGGCAAAAGTGTGCTAAAAGGAAGAAAGAGAGAGCTTGTGGGCATAAGGCACACTTGTACGAGACAAGGAGGGGCTTCAATGATCAGTGATGGTGATTTGTGTGCTCAAATAAAGGAGGAGGAGGAATGATGAGCGTAGGGACCATTTTCAAGGAACAATGTGCAGGACTGATAATTGAGGATGTGTTGTGTGCTTGGTAGGGAAGGCTAGGGCCACAAGGAGGGTGCAAGGTGAAACAACAAGGAACAAGAGAAGAAACACTTCCCATTGAGAGTGTGTAATGTGATAAAGTGGGATACTAGAGGCTTCACTGGCGTGACTCACATGAGTAAGAAAAAAGAAAGGGTCTTGATGACTAGGAGTGTGATGTGCACTGAAGGAAGGATTTTTGGGTGTAGGGTGCAATAAAAAATAACAAGGGGTCTCCTCTAAGCCTTGAGAGTGCACACTATGTTATCCTAGTCTAGAGGGCAGGCTTGCAAAGTCATAAAATTGTCTGTGTCTGGAAAGACGAAACCTTGAAAAAAACAGTAAGTTAGGAGAATAATCAAGAGTGACACATATCAAATCATCAATAAAACTTAAAAAAAACCCAATACTAATAAGTATACATTGAAATTCCATTTTACAAACATTCTACAAATATAACCGACAATATGTGTAGTTGCGACCAAAAGTGTCGTTTTTGTGACCAAAAGTGTACTATGACTCTAAAGTGCATTGTTGCTTCTCATGATGATGAGAAGACACTTAGAAAGAGACATGGACACTTGAAACACATGTATCAACGTGAAATGACATTTTATGACTAAGAGAGACACTTCATGTGTTAGAAAGAAGGCTCCAAGATTTGAATATAGTGAAATTTTGGAGGGTGTTGTAGCAACAACAACACACTCGTTAAATGCCTTCATATTGAACCCAGTAATATCTGCAATGCTTGAAAGAGCATTTAGATGTTGCATCCCTACTATATTTATTTTTTATTTTGTTCAATTCATCCATTTGTGTCCTCATGATGAACCACAATAAGTGGTTTAAAACGCGTTGACATTAGAACAACTATGTGATTTTTCCAGAAGATATTTTATACATTTCTCCTCCTCTCAACAATACCATAATCATAACGCCATTGATCATCATGTTTTTTATTCATTTCATAGTTATCTAAGGATTGATCAAAGACTCCTTTGTCATGTGCATGTGTGAGCCAAAGATGCATAGGCGTGTAAAACATGGGAACAATGAGAGACTATGTCTCTACCATGGGTTGTAGTTCATCCATACTCCATTTGGACTCTGCATATTTGTTGGAGTGGGGTCCCCTAAGCCTGAGATTTGAATACTATTTTGATATATATTTTTAATAGATTTTGTAATTTTAGTCATGCACAACACAAGTCAAGGGGCTTTGGGGCAGGTCAAAGCCCCTCATGAGTTGTAATGGGTAAAAAGGGTAGAACAAGGGGCCGCAAACCATGGTTTGAAGACCATAGAGGAGCGGAGGCTAAAGATATAAATAGGAGTCTAGATCGAGTCGAATAAGAAAGTTTTTGATAAGCATGAATTATTGATGATAGATCTGGCTGTGTTGTGATACTTTTGTGTGGGTTTGTCTGGGTAAGAGGCTCCTGCTGGTTGTGTGTGCGGAGACCTTAGTCTTGCTGTGTGTGAATCCCGCTAGCTGTGTGCGAGGGTGAATTGAAGGGTTTTGTATGAAGGATATGAACTGTTATGAATGAAAGAACTGTTGCTGCTGATATATGAGTTTGAAATGCATCTGTTGTTTATGTTATGATCGTTTCTGCATATTACTTCCAATTCTTGTATTGTCTTAGTTTAGATCAATTACGAAACTATATCTAACTTTAGATGAATGGTTAGTAAATGGATCTAATGATATTGGGTATTAATATTATCTGTTAAGAGCTATTGCATGGATTTCAAACTCTGTTGTAGCTTGCGCACCAGATATTCTGCAAAAATGACCTAAATCTGTCTATTAAGGGTTTCCTGGTTAGGGCTTCTGTGCGAAGGTCTATTCATGGTTTTTTGGATCTAAGGGCACCCACATCATTTAAATCTCTCTCAGGGTGTGGAAACCTGGTTCCAACACCCCCCATACAGCTTCGGGTGAGACTTTGACTTGCGCAAGCATGTCACTACTGAAAGGGCCAGTAGTAAGAGGCTTTTGTTGGTTAACCTCAACTCCGAACCTCGGTCATGACCCCTCAAGCCAACAAATTGTTCCATTGCTAGGACCGAGAGCATTTTGAGAGAGGTTGGGAGAGTTTGGGTGATGTGAAAAGGTTAGTGGTAGCCATTAAAACCTAAACTAGAGGACTAGTTTGAAAAAAAGATTCAAGAGTTTACCCTAAAGGAAAATAGAAGTAAGAAACTGTCTGCCAAGGAGTGGAGGAACAAGTACATTTTTATAGAGGTTCATGAGATCTTCTTTATGACCTTTGCGCATGAATTACAAGAGTGGTTGTCAAGATTAGAAAAATTCCAAACCTGTTGGGAGGACAAGAAGGTCACGCAGCGGACCCCTGAATTGATTCAATAGCTGGAAAAGACTGATAACTCTATCACCCAGACTGTAGATCACTAGGTTGAAAACATCTTGGGTGGATTTGTGACAGAATTTGTAGTAGATCATTTTGTTTCATAATCTAAATCTGAAAGGAGTTTCTTAAAAGGATTGAGAGGTAAATTCTTACAAAATTTTCCCTTTCTGATTAAAATGCTATTGTGTGAGAAGGGTATTTTGTGCAGCCACCTCAAGTGAATGACCCCTGATCGGACCGAAAGAACTATGTGCAACAAAAAATATTATTGGGTCAACCAGAGAGGGGACAGATCTGTATACAGTCCTATGAGAAACTCACCTGATCTAGAAAGAAGTGGGGCTACGAACATTGAAGGTAGCCCTCTTGGTACACCACCATCAAACTCGTGTAGGGGTAAGGCTTCTCCTACCCCACCACCACCCCCACCCGCATGTTAGTCACCCCGTAATTTATAATATTGGCAAGAACAAATGACAGAGGACAACATCAAACCGCCTTGGAGTCCAGGACCTAGCCTTCCTAGACTCAGAGAGGGCTCTCTCTATTTTTATTATTTAACTTGATGATTATAAGTGCTGATATTAGGCTAGTTACAATGATGGGGGTTTTTTTGTTTGATTGATTGGGTGGTTGGACAAATAGGGCTACAGGGACTAATCCATTGGGCTATGGAGTTAAAAGGATGGAAAGGCACATCAACATCAAGAGGATCACAGGGAAAGCTAACTGTGCTAAATGGATCTTAAGAGCTATATGAATTATAAAGTGAAAGAAATAGTAAGGTTCAGTAATGACTAAAAATAACTTAATAATTCTTTAATCAGACTTTAGCAGAAAACATTCAGATTGTAAATGCAGACAGAATTAAGCTGCTCCGACAACAAATCTTAATCTAAAATTTCTAATTTACAATTAGATTAACAAATGCCCAACAGAGAAAACAACAGAAATATTTAAAATAGAGAAGTATCACATCACCATTTTGACACAGCTCAAGAATCCTGTAAACGGTCTTTGATTATTGATGTCCAACTCCAAAATTATAGTGCTCCAATATAGTAGTTCTTATAATGCAGGGGCTAACAATATGCAACCCTTGATTATGAAAATTCAAGCAGTGTTAAACTAAAAATTGAGTCGGTTGCCATAATCTACTTTTGAAAACTTCATTTATTACAAACAACTAAAAATTAAATAGGTATGGCCATGCAAGGCCTGAACAAAGAAAATCTCTGACAAAACACTGCTTGTGGAATTAATTTTGGTAACCCTTCAAGAATGTAAAACTCAGGTGGCTCTTCATAAATCAAAAGTAGCCTTGAAGGTGACATGTGATGATCATGAAGAGGCAAAGAATGATGGCTCTCACATCTGGCCCTAATTTTCAAAATATCGTCGTTGGGTAATTAAGTCTAGTGCAGAGTGTTGTGTAGGAAAATCCCCTCTACGGACAGAGGTGATCCTTCTAGCCCTAGGGTGGGTCTAGCAGCAAGAGGACATGGTAATGCGTTGATTCCTAGTTAATGAATGAAACTAAGTCGAGATAGATGTCCTACCTTTGATCTGACACAATTATCATAGCTGTGGCAGTAGTCTCCTGATCTTCGTCGTGACGCGTCGCGGTCCTTCAGCAGTCATACCCAAGCGCCTACACAAGGATCAGAGAATGATAACAACATACAAAATAATATTTGCATTCATAACTATCTAATTGGTCAAGGAGAATTAAATTTATTACACAAGATTAATCATATCGACCACAATACGGGAACCAAAACATCATTCACGTATTGATTAAGAGAAAGAAAGAGATTACAACCAAATGAGCCTTGACGTCGCAGCCTCCTTCAGGGGGTCTAGTCGAAACATGTCTCAAGCATTTGTCGGGGAATGGGACTTAGCGAGGCAATCTGCCTAGACTCTCTCTCAACAAGGGTTTGTCTCTTTGCTCCATCTCACACCAGCTATATCACGTTGTTTCAACTATTCTCCAAAATGTTCAGCTACTCAACCCTTTCAGCTAGCTGCATCTATGTGAGAGAGATGTATTTATAGGAAAGGAGGAGGAGGTTGGGATCCCTCAAATGGTGGAAGGGAGGCCTTATCCTTTGGGAGGTTGCTCGAATGTAGGGAAAAATAAGCCAAAGGAAGATGTCCGACGTTATTTAGTCGAACTCATGCTGAATCCGGTCACGAAGTGGTTGGAAACTTCGCTTCTATATTTAAAAAAAATTCCAAAAACGACTCGGCATGGGCAATCCACTGAGACAGAGCACCAATGGGAACGAGCCCCAGTGTTAATTTCCACATTGGCGCGAGGCCTTAATTTCTTGCCAGCACTAACCCAAATCCATGTGTTTTTGATGGTCTGTTCCAGGAACAGTCAACAAAGGAAATGTTCT
The DNA here is from genome assembly GCA_034641835.2 of Pinus albicaulis. Classification (NCBI taxonomy): domain Eukaryota; kingdom Viridiplantae; phylum Streptophyta; class Pinopsida; order Pinales; family Pinaceae; genus Pinus; species Pinus albicaulis. The sequence goes on along the minus strand of CM076570.1, from coordinate 477,547,146 downwards.
CCTCATGGCAAGGGATGCAATGACACTTTTTGCAAGGCATGAAACTACATATAAGTCATAGAAATAGTCCTCCAATCTGTGGGATGGGGATTGCAGGGACAGTGAAAAAATGTTGTGTAACAAGTGCCCCCTAAAGCATGAGGTCTGAGAGAGAGGGAGGAGTGAAATGCTTTAAGAGAATGCGTTCAAACCAAACACCACCGTCGGAAGACCTGCAAGTACAAATACAACTGATATCTATAATACATGAAACATGTGGCATGGGCGTAGCCATCCATAATAGAGTACAAATAAATCGAGATCCAAGGTATGGACGCAGCCATCGAGCATTAAGGATCAATAAATAGACTCAAGTATGGTCGTAGCCATCCAATTGGAAGAGTCATGCATATAGTCATGATAAACCAAAATATCCCGCAACCTAGATTTTATCAGACAAAACCCAGGGTCTTGCGCTCCATCTCGACCTGAACAAGTACAAAATAAAGCATGCGAATATGTGAGCCGAAGTTGAACATGCAAGAAAATCACCCAATTACCAGCCAATGATGAAAGCTGTTAATAGGCACAAGAGAAAACACTAATAATGACAATAGCTCTCAAGCTACAACTAGTACAATCTACGAAATGTGAACAGTGATCTGGCATTGAACACCAGAAGAATCACTCAATCGAAGGCTAATGATGTGGACTTGTCGTCGAATGAAAAGAACTTGCCATTAACGCATGCAAGCTCGAAGGTATCGAAAGGGAGTCTCTAGATCAACTTCCTGGATAACGAGTTGAAGTCACAGGTAGTGACCTAGTCAAAGGAGGGCCATAATGTTTCCCACATCATCGACATGAGACAGGGGAATATGATGATAGTGAATCAGGACCAAAAAGAGTATCAGAGGGAGGTTGAAAACTGCAAATGGAAACTTCTCTTGAACATATCAGCGACATGAATCCGGATTTGGCAGTATTTGACATCAAGGGATCTCAGGTCATGGTGACGTGGCAAAGAGAAGATGAGTGGTCAAAACAGATTACCCAAACCCATGGAGGCAAAAAATGACGAAATGAGATGTCCCCAACCCGACACGAATGTAGATGAGTGCCATGTTCAAGAGCGACATACTGCCGACAACTGAGAACTGATTCCATTTTCCCCCACCATTGCTGGCGAGTACCCAAATTATTTTTGGAAAACAAGCTTGAAGGGGATGAAATATACTTGCCATGTAAGTTTTTCCTTTGGAAAAATCCATCATAGTACATTTTACGAGCCCTAGGAAGCAGGAACTCGGTGACTTCAAGATGAAGGTTTCCGATGTCATTTAAATTTTAATGAGTCTGACAAAGGAAGAACTTGACATCTTTTCATTTTTAGAGAGTTTGAAAAGAAGCGGAAAAGAAAACTCCAGCAGGTCCCTTTTCATAGGTAGTCTCACAGATTCGAAAAGGTAGAAAACTATGTTTGAGAGAGCCTCTTATTCGCGATAGGCTAAGGTATTCCTTTTTCGTAAATAATTTATCCATGCCCGAAAAAGGTGTAAACGTATACTGAGTAGATATTATTTTGCAATCATTTAACGAGTTCAAATGACAAGAGTCTCGGCAATCTTTTCAATTTTCGAGAGTAAGAAAAGAGCTGAAAGATGACTCCAAGAGTGACTTTTTCGTGTTTTTACCGAGTCTAAAAAATTAAAAAATACAACTCATTACGTCATCGTCGTCACGTTGAGGACCTGTCGCTGCACAAAAGATGCATGTAAAACCCATTTTCCGAAGCAAAATAATAAAAAAATACGCTTTAAAACCTAATTAGGGTTCTAAAAAGTTATAAAATGCCAAAAATGGTAAAAAAAAAATACTTTTCACTTTTACCTCTTGTGAACAATTTGTTACCCTTTTTAACTGGGATTTTGTGGAGCTGACAACAAGCAATCTGGAAAGCCAATTGTGAATCTGTCTGTTCCAAGTAAAAACTCACATCTTTCCCTGCATTTTGATATTATTTTCATTACCTGCATTCAATTTTTTTGTATTTATGGGAGGATTTTGTAAAATTTAGGGCGCGGCAGTTGGCACGGGTATCAGGCACGGAGTCGCGCTAACTGCCCTAAAAATTGAACTAGGGCGTGCCAATTGGCGCGATTATTTTTAAAACAGTCGCACATACCATGGTGACCATTGTAGCTTGAATATTCAAGTAATAAGCTCAATTTAGCTGTTTCAAAAGCATTTTATTTGGCTAATGATCACCCTATGGATGTTTTTGCAAGTGTGAAAGGACAAAATGGTGATTGAGTGAAAGAACGAGAACATAGTGAAGAAGATGAAATTGCCATGGAAAATGAAAGATGCATGGAATTTATAAGAGATTGCAGGCTCAAGAAATTCTTTATGGCACCATGTCTCAGAGCTCAACCAAAGCTGTTGCAGTACTTGATTAGTGTATGGGACATTGGTCAAGAAATATTCATTATTCGTGATTAGGAACTTGAGTTTGAGGTCTCAGATATTTACTTCATAATCGGATTGTCATGGAGGGGGGCAGTACCAATCCTAACCAGTACTCGGCCCACCATGGAAAAAATGAGTATGGTTATCGACAAGGTGTGCCGAGGAGCATAGAAAGGATCCAAAAGCGGGAAGGTGGATATCCAAATCATTCTCGATCTGGCACTCAAAGTAGTGTTACACACCATCACATGAGCTGTAGGAGTTCAGTCTCCTCACGAGGCCACAAAAACACAATTACTTCTTGCAGTGGATTGCATGGAACCGACACTCTACAACTAGGTAGAGGTAGTAACAATCAACATTAAATTCCAGTTGAAAAAATGTAAGAATGGGAAACTAAAGCAGTTCAGCTACGGGTCCATATTGGTACCTTTCATCTTGGAACGGTTACCAATCTTCCAACGCTAGGAGGTGATAGTTCCAACACCACCAGCCCAGGAGCCACGGATGATCCGTTGGGCAGCTTTGATGCCAAGATCAGGGGGCGGTCAATAGATGTCCTGGAGATCAAAGTTCTTTGAGTGGCTTCGCCAACAGCTGATTGTCATGGAGGACTAGCCCTACTCTGGCATAGATTTCACTGGTGATCCAGATCTTCCACTTCCAGAGGGAGAAGACTGGGATGAAGCATTGGGTAAGAATCATTTTTAATTTTCATGAGCATTATGATTTTTTTTTTTATGCATGTTCTGACATTAATCCTTGTAATTGCAGATGTTGGCCCAGAAAGACCTGCAGGCATGTCACCAATAGCGAGGAGGAGGAAATCGTACATAGCTTGCAGGGAATCTCCCGTGGGATCCCAGACTATGTGCAATTCGATGATGTTCCTCTCGCATACCAGAGACACACTATAGGGGTGTCAAACCGCGTGCACTGCTTAATGAGGCGGCTTGTGCAAGCGGTGACCTGTTATCATGATCATCACGTCGACTAGACACTTAGGCTTTTATTTCCGCATATTTTTTGAGAGACATGATGTCTCAAGATGTAACCGAAACATACATATTTTTTGAACTTATGATGCACATGGATGCAAACAATAGACACACACACACACACACACACACACACACACACACACACACACACACACATATATATATATATCTAATTTCCTGTATGGATCTTGTCATGTGATGATGATTTTTTACAAATTACGCAAATGTCTGTCTAATACAATATTGGCTACTGTATCAGTTAACACATTCATTCGTCTTGCAATATGTTGATATGTGATGTAATAAAAATGTCTCTCCAGTAAACGAACACGTAGATAAAACCTTAAGATATAAGGATTTGTAACAGAATAATGCCCATTAAGTTGAATAACAACAAGTGAGTCTAGGTTAACAATCAATGCACGAATGTCGAGAGCAATGGCCTCGGATAATAGTTCAATTACAACACTATATCCAACGACATTGTTTGTGGTTTGTCCTAGACAAATAAATTGGCGGTCTAACAACTCACCAGCAGAATCATAAATTACCCAAGTTGTTGAAGACAGATTCCGGGTACTGCGGGAAGCACCATCTGCGAAACCGACATAAGGGGTAATGGAAATCTGCACAACAAGCAACAATCCAATAAGCAGGAAAATGCGTGCAAAGCACACCAAGCCAAAAATGTGCAAAAATGAAAAAAACACCTATATACAAGAAACAAGCACGAATGACTCATGCATAATACTTCTTTAGATACAACCCATTTCTGGGCTGATCCAAAGGGTGACCTTCATAATCAATAAGCTCGTAAGCCCCATTCTACAAAACATGTTTAATAATGTAGGGCCCATGCCACATGGGTTGAAATTTTCCTTTCCCCAGCTTATCGTGAGCTTGGTCATACACGAGGACGAGGTCTCCTTCCATAAAGGAATGAGGGGAAATCGACTGGTCAAAATGAGCTTTGACTCACTTTTTCTATGCCTCAATGACAAGAGCAGCAAAGTGGCAAGTTTCTTGTAGCCTCTCTAAATATAGAAGAGGCTCCTCTTCTGGCGAAGTATTTGGCATAAATTCAACAATTAGCTTGATTGAAGGAATTTCACATTCAATTGGAAGGGTAGTTTCCAGACCATAGACAAGCTGGAATGGAGTGAATCTGGCTGCATCCTTCACTAAGGTTCGATAAGCCCATAGAGCTGAAAACAACATGATATGCCAGTTTGATTTGTTCATCCCAATCGTACATTGAAGTATAGTGACGAGAACTTTATTCATGGCTTCAACCTGGCCATTGGCTTGAGGGTAGCATGGCGATGAGATGTCGTGACGTAGACCCAACTTGGAAGTCAACTCTGCTACCATGTAATGTCGAAAATGGAAACCATGATCGGTAACAATGGCTTGAGGGACACCAAACCTAGAAATGACATGATTGAATAGAAATTGTGTTGTTCTCTTACCGTCAGTCATAAGTGTAGGCATTGCTTCGGCCCATTTAGTGAAGTAGTTCGTGGCTACGATGATATAAGCATGCCGCTCGACTGAGTGAGGATTACGCGTCATAAAATCAATGCCCCAGTTTGCAAAGGGACCAATGGTAATGACAGGGTGAAGATGGGAAGGCAGCGCGCACATCTTGCGCTGATAGATATGGAAATCATGGCACTTATGGACATCAATAATATAGTCTTTAAATATGGTGGGCCAGAAATACCTAGCACAAAGAATATTCTATGCACTAGCATATCCAGGCATGTGACCACCACATGCACCACTGTGACAATCATTTAAGACCTTTTCAGCCTCCTCGAGAGACAAACACCGGCGGAGAATGGAATCAACTCTGATGCGGTAGAGTGTATCTCTGACTATGCGATAGAGTTGCGATTGATGATGAATGCGTCAACGAACATCCTTCGTCAACTCAGATCAGAAAGTGGAAGTCTGAAGATATACGATGATATCATCGTACCAAGGATCGAGGGTGCTAATCAGAAAAAGCGTGTCATCCAGAATGCGTTCCTTGGAACCAGATGGAGTGGAATCGGAAGGGAGAGACAAAATCAAATTGGCGAAAACTAATGACTTCTTCGACTTGGCGGTAGTGAACTCCAAATAAAACTCTTGGAGGATGACAATTCACTTCGAGTACTTTCCCCCCAGCAATTGACGAGTCAATATGTAAGTCATAGGGTTGCAATTAGAAATCACAGTCACTGCACGCAACAAAATATAGTGATGAAAATGTTGAACAAATTGAACAACAGCTAATGCCAACTTCTCGACATGTGCATATCGCGTCTCCGTATCGAGAATATTGTGACTTAGATAGTAAATGATGTGCTCGTCACCATCGTCATCATCTCGTACCAAAATCATGGAAATCGTGATAAACGCGGCGACCAAATAGAGGGAGTAATCACAATGATAATTTGGAGGATGTAATAGAGGAGCATTGACCAGAAACGTCTTCAGTGAATCGAAATGCTTTGGGGCGATCTCATCCCAGAGGTATGGGACGCCTTGCTTCAGTAATCGTGTAAATCCTTTGGCCATTTCAACATAGTTAGGTATAAAACGACGCAGGAAGTTAGCTTTCCCCTGCATACTCTACAGCTGATGTAAAGAGGAAGGAGAGGGGAGATTCACAATAGCTTCAACTTTGAGCGGGTTGAGACGAATCCCATATTTGGAAACGGTAAACCCTAAGAGTCTACCAGAATCAACGTAGAAGATGCACTTGTGTGGATTAAGTCAGATGTTATAGCGTCGACAGCGAAGAAAAATCTGACGGAGATGATCAAGATGGTCTTGACGCTTAGCCGAATGAGTTGAAAGGTCATCCAGATAAGGTTGAACAATGCGCTTGATATCGTGGAAAGCATATGACATTACTCACTGAAATGTGGCCCCAGCATTTTTAAGACCAAAAGGGAGCTTCTTATAGGTGAAAGTACCCTAAGGACAGATAAAGGCGGTCTTATGTTGATCAGCCGAAAGAATATTAATCCGGTTGTACCTTGAAAACCCATCCATAAGGGAAAAATCCTCACTCCCAGCACAGTCATCAATGAATTGATCAATAAAAGGAGTGGGATAATCATCCTTAGGGAAAGCATTGTTAATGTCACGGTAATAAACATAGACACAAATGGTACCATGTTTCTTATCTATAGGAACAATATTGGAAACCCATTATGTCAATGGAATCAGATAGATGAAACCAGCTTTAAGAAGTTTTTCAACTTCACCCTTAATAGCGGCTACCTTTTTAGGGTGCATAGGACGATGACTCTGGAGAACAGGCTTCACAGCTGGATAGGTAGGAATCTCATGCACCACTATACTTGGATCGATTCCGAGCATTTCTTCATAATACCATGTGAAAATGTCGCGAAACTCGCGGAAGAGACTAGTATAGATCGGTATCTCATCAGGAGAACAGGTCACCCCAATATGGATGTTATAGACAACCCCTGGTTTAACAGAGATGTCGATAGGCATCGTCTATGTGATGTTACTCAATTTACCTTCCGCAAAGACTTCATGTGTCAGGATGGGTGTTTCAAGTGGAAGAAAAGTTACCTGAGAAGCGAACCTCTCGAGACAAGTAAACATGGCCCCAAGGCCAAGCATGAATGAGGAACAATGATGAATATCATCTCAAGGAGGATCCTCAAGAGACATAGTTTCCATGATGGCTTCATCGGAAGGAAATATCTCTCTTAAGGGATAAGGTGAATCTGAATCGTCGAGCCAAGGGAATTGAGAATAAGTTTCAAGAGACATACTCAAAGGGGCATGATCAGGAGGCGGAGGATCTGAAGCCGAAATAAGTTCACAATAATCAATATCGATCGGACTTAAAGGCATCAAATCTACAAATGAATCAATCTGCTCAGGTGAAGCGATGATCCACGGATTAGAAGATCTAGAGATCATATTAACTTGAACAGTGTTGGGTGGAGGAAGAGGAAAAATACCCATGAGGGCAGGATATTTGAAGAGACCCGGCACTATGCTCTCGTAAGGCGTCAGAATTTTATCGACATACGGAAAATTTCTCTTGGAAGATGAAGAAGTGAAAAAAGACAACTGATCAACAGTGATAATCTTTCCTTCATGTGGAAATCACAACACACGAAAGATAGTATATGGAATTCATAGCATGGCGTGAGTCCAACTGCGACTAAGGAGAAGATTGTAATTGAGCTTGGCCTCAACTACTTCAACCTCAACATTGACTATTTTCCCTTCTAGAGTGATTGGTAAACTAGTGAGAACACCAAGAGGTTTAGTCTCCCTTCAATCAAATGGTTCGAGAGCATTTGGAGATGAATTAAGAGCTAGAGAACCGATGAATTTTCAGCAAACAGATGACATGACACACGTAGATGCACCCTCATCCACAACCACTCGATGGATAGTCATTACACTAATCCCAACTTGGATAATGAGTGCAAGCTGGTGAGGGAGATGTTGGACGAAATTCTCCAAGTCGAAAGTGATAAGGCTCGAATCAGCAGGATCAACCCAACCGATGGAAGATAACAAAGGCTTTAGTTGAGACGGACAACTCTGAAGCACTTCTAATGCAAACATAGTAGACGACGCCTGAGCCAAATCTTCAACAATACTGCAATGTTGAGCAGCATGGGCGTTAGGCTTGTAAGAATACTTATAGAGTACACCTTTGGAAGGTGGTTGTACAACGGGTTCAGTACTGGGCCTTTCAATCTAAAGAGGGCCATAAGTAGGCGGAGGAGGAAGCCCATTAACGATCTCTTTCCCTGCTGCCTGACTCGTTTCGATATAATCTTTCGACCAAGTAGCAATAGAAATGGATGCAGGACTGTTCATCATGAAAACTTGAGAGCCAAATGGGGCAGAGGACTGAGGTTTATCTACCGACTGGGTTTGCTGTGACGGAAACGGTTCTTTGAGAACAGCCAGAGTTCCTTGGGTGCCCTTGAAAAATCGACTCATTTCGGCCTGTCGAGGACAGTCCTTGGTGTAGTGCTCTTCATCACAAATCAAGCAAAGATACTTCACTTTACATTGCGAACCATCATCAGCACAAGATTTCTGATAATCCTACTTCAGGGTATTGGCTTTGGCCTTACCTTTACCCTTATTTTTTCCTTTGGAAGCTTTATCTGCCGGATTGGCCTAAACGACATTCACTTTCGCAGTTTTACCGGAATTCGGGATCAGCTGAGAAGCAGTATCATTGGAAGGAGTAGATTTTTTCTTCCCAGGATTCAGAGGAGGAGACTTGTGAGAAGTCTAAGACACAGAATCGATGATACCGTTGACGAATGGCGTCACCGGTGCTTTCGAGGTTCTAGGTCGAGGAGCATCAGGCAAGAGATTGTACAACATGCCAGATTAAGAGTACACAAGATCAAGGTACTCGGCACAAGAAATGGCCTGTTCTTCGGTTACACATGCCCCCATAGCGATGTCCTTAGCAATAGGACTGATGAAAGAGGTAGTGAACCAATCAGTTAGAAGTTGATCAGGAATCTCAAACTTGATCAAGTGATGGCGACTCCTCCATTCATGAATATGATCCGAGATATGAGTAGCTCGATCTTGTTTCAAGGATGTGAGGAGGTGTGTCCCAGTTTCATACCGAACCGGTAACTGAAAGTGCATGAGAAATGCCATGGCTAAAGAATTGAAATCTTGGAAGACACCATGAGATAACTCGATGTACCACTTGGAAGAGGCACCAGTAAGAGTCTGTTGGAAAAGATGGAGTCAGATAAAATCATCGACCCAAGAGTTAGAGGAACACCAAATATGATACATCATAACATGCGCTTAGGGTCTTCTCCAGACTTACCCTCAAATTTGGGATAATCGCTAGGAATTTTGGTTGAAACTGGAGGCCAATATGGATTATGAAGGATTAGATCGTTTGTCAATTTCGACACATCAGGCAGTTCCAATGTAGCAAGAAAAGGTAATTGAGTATTGAAAGGCATTGCAGGTCACTGATAAAGACCAGTATTAGCATTGCAGCTAGGTTGAGAGAAATTTTGCCCCCATATGTTTTGTCTTAGAGGATTTTGTCCATAGGGGTTATAAGCTTGAAAGTTATGCCCATACATGAGTTGAGGACCAGGGTATTTATTCTGAGCATACCATTGAGGTCCTTGCTGAGTAACATATGGATTTTGTTGCGGAATGTAATAATTGTCTTGAGGTGGATTATACAACACTTGATTTTGACCTGGCGCAAGATATACAACTATTTGAGGAGCATTGTATACCACTTGAGATTGACCTTGAGGGACATAGGAGAAACCTTGGGGTACACTATAGACTGTCTGAGATCGACCGGGAAGAGGGTAAGTAGTGCCTTGAGGCTGAGAAGGTTGTCCCTCTGGAGCAGGTTGACCCAGATATTGAGGTTGGATAGGTTGTCCCTGCAGAGCAGGTTGTCCTAGATACTAAGGGCCACCAAGTTGCCCTTGTGGAAGAGGTTGGCCCGATGGTTGGGATGGGCCAGGTTTTCCGTGAAAACCAGGTTGACCCGACACAAGACTGTAGGGTTGTCCTTGTTGTACAATAGTTTTTCCTTGTTGAATGTAAGGTTGATGTTGTACACAAAAGGTTGTCCCTATGATGGATAGATTCCCCCCCTAGGAACATAAGATGCTCCTAGTTGGAATTGAGGTTGACCAGAAGGATTGTAGGGTTGGCCTTGTTAGGCCGAAGGTTGTCCCTGTAAGGGTAGTCCTTGTATGCCCGAGGGTTGTCCCGGCTGGTAAACGGGTTGGTTGGGATAAATCGGAGGCAAATAAACATGATTACCGTATGCATCATAATGATGTGGAGGATTGACAAAATCCTGTAACTGCTAAGAACCCTGAGGTGCAGAATTCTGCCGCTGAGGGTCTGGAGAGGGAGTATATCATCGCTGAATAGCCAAAACTCGATAGAGCTAGTGGACTGAGGTGTTTCTGAAGAAACTTCAGGAGAAGGATCTCCACTAGGAGGCAATGAAGAGGATGATGAAATGGGTGGTTCTGCCACCTTGACTTTGTTTCAAAATATGAAGGAAATGAGATAGCCGACTTGAGGCTTCAAGACCAAAGAATTACTCTATAACAAGCCAAGAAAATCTTTAATGGGCATGTGATCATAGACAGTTAATTTTATGACATTGAAACGAAACTTTGTTGTTTCATGTTTTAAGAGTCGACAAATAGGCAAAATATGACTCTAGTCACTTTCAGATTGAATGAGTGTGAAAGGACAAGTGCTCGATGATATTTTCACTTTTAGAGAGTCACGAAAAGATCAAAATGACTACTCAGGTAATCCAAGCAAGCGGGTGTACCAAGTTTCCGTGAACTGCAATATACACCTTGGTGATCAAATGAAGGAGAAATGATCAAGGACTTGATGTACATGCAGGCAGTCTCCCCGAATGCTTTGTTCGGTGTATCATGGTTACAGGGAGGCAGACTTGACTTCCTATGGATAAAGGATTGCAACCTATGAGGGTCTCCCTTTATATACACGATAGTACGGGGAGCACAAGTCCGTGCTAGCACATTCTAATGCCAGACGGTGAACGACAACTACTAGGTTTTACAACGCCGAAACACATCACTAGCCTAGACCTCTAAAATGTATGCGTTAGGTTTCAATGTTTCCTTAGGTTGATTGAATTCATTTTAAGTTTGACCTTGAATTAATGTTACGATTCAAGGCCTTACCGAATGTGATCGAATTCCTAAATGCACGATACGTACAGAAATAACATCATTTCCATTCAATGAATGCTAGCTAAGAGAAGGATCGGAATCTATGACAAAGTAGCAATCAATGAAACATAAGAAGAATTCCACTAATGCATCTAATACAAATAAATTAGAAAACGGAAATCTTTCTCCTAGTTCACTAAGAGCTAGTAATGCAAAAGAACATTTTCCTTTTCAAATTAAATGAAAGAATGCAATTTTTTTTGTCTTTTTAGATGAATGAGGCATACAATGCACTGTTACACTAAAAAAAAAACAAATACTAGTTTTGAGCACTACGAATTTAATGATCTAATCAAAGATACCAATGCAATACAAACATAATATGCACTCAAAACAATGATGCACTCTTCCAAGCAAACAAAGGATTTCGAAATGATCCAACGAGCAACATAATCTATGCTCAAAGTGATGAATGGAGAGCTAAATGAAAGAAAAAGTGATCATTCAACAGACCAAAGAAATGAAGAATCGAAAGAAATAATAACACAATCAGTCAGCGAATTGAAATGACAAAGATCAAAAGTGACTCAAACTTAACTCAGAAGGCTCAATGAGGAGTGGGCCAGACAAGCAACACAAGGTACCTAGAAAACTAGGGCTACAAACTCCACCAATAAGATGATGGAAAAATAGCTGAGAAGACTGAGACTATAGAGCCAAAACAATCTCAGTAGACCAATTGCAAGGCAAAAAATTAAGCCAGAGCCAAGAAACACTGACAAAAGCTCATAAAAGAGGTCAAATCAAACCCTACAAGAATCGGTGCAACTATTCAGTTGTAATTCATGCTGAACAGGGGTTGGCGCACCTGTAACAAAAGCAACATGTGCCACTCGGTGTGACTATTCAACGAAAAACCGCGCTGAGCTAGAAAAATATGGGAAAAAAAAACCACTGAGCAGAGCTCTAGCTTGACACTCTGGAACTAAACAGGATTGCAGAAAATAGTCAGACAAGTCAAGCAAAATAGAGAAATGATGAAACGAACAAAGTCGACTTGACAAGCCAAACACCCGACAAACAACTAGATGACAAACACACACTGATCCCCAGTGGAGTTGCCAACTTGTTGTGTAGGTAAATCCCCTCTGCAGACAGAGGCAATCCCTCTAGCCCTAGGATGGGTCTAGTAGCAAGAGGACATGTTAATGCATCGATTCCTAGTTAATGAATGAAAATTATTCAGGATAGATGTCCTACCTTTGATCCGATGCAATTATCGTAGCTGTGGCAGTAGTCTCATTATCTTCGTCGTGACGCGTCGCGGTCCTTCAGCAGTGATACCCAAGCGCCTGCACAAGGATCATAGAACGATAACAACATACAAAATAGTATTTTCATTCATAAATATCTAATTGGTCAAGGAGAATTAAATGTATTGCACAAGATTAATCATATCGAATGCAAGATGGGAACTAAAACATCAGTCATGTATTAATTAAGAGAAATAAGGAGATTGCAACTAAATGAGCACTGGCGTTGCAGCCTCCTTCAATGGGTCTAGTCGAAACGCATCTCAAGCATTTGTCGGGGAATGGGACTTGGCGAGGCAATTAGCCTAGAATCTCTCTCGACAAGGGTCTGTCTCTCTGCTCTATCTCACACCAGCTATATCAAATTGTTTCAACTATTCTCCAAAATTTTCAGCTACTCAACCCTAATAGCTAGTTGCATCTATGTGAGAGAGAAGTATTTATAGGAAAGGAGGAGGAGGTTGGGATACCTCAAATGGTGGAAGGGAAGCCTTATCCTTTGGGAGGTTGCTCGAATGTAGGGAACAGAACTCCAAAGGAACATTTCCAACGTTATTCAGTCAAACAACTCATGTTGACTCCGCTCACGAAATGGTTGTAGTGGAAACTTAGCTTCTATATTTAAAAAACTTTCCAAAAATATCTCGATGCGGGTAGTTCATTGAGACAGAGCGCCAATGGGCACGAGCCCCTGTGTTAATTTCCACATCGGTGTGAGGCCTTAACTTCCTGCCAGCGCCGACCCAAATCCATGTGTTTTTGATGGTCTCTTCCAGTATTAGTCAATAGAGGAAATGTTCTCCTCTAGCAAGTTATGCAATGACACTTTTTGCAAGTCATGACACTACATATAAGTCAAAGAAATAGTCCTCCAATGTGCAGGATGGGGATTGCAGGGACGGTGACAAAATGCTGTGTAAAATAGGGCTAGCCATTTTTCATTGACTAGTGACTGTGCTAATGTGATTTGCTACCTTTTCCATTTCTACCGTCATAACATAAAATTTCTACATGAACCCCCTTTGCTGCCCAACTTGACCTGTGGTGTTTATTTGCTACCTGAATCCTTCTTGCCGTGTTTCAACCCCTTTTTCTTCATAAAATGATTTTAAAACCTCATATGCCCGACTTGACCTTTTTTAAACAAAACATCGTAAAAAACCCATATATCCGGAGCTGAAAATGTTTAGATTTTAGTTCTGAACCTTATCGCATCCATATAAAATCTCACATTGCATTTTTTACTATTTAAGTTATAAGAAATGGAATCAGCAATGCGATGCGAAGTACGTAGGCGACGTGGCAGGTAAGGTGGGACTGGACCACAGCCTGTGGATTGCAAAACTTAAGGTTTAGTTATAAGCGTGGGGGTTAAATACTAAAACTTGTGAAGTGTGGGGAGAGGGACCCACCCACATCGCAATCGCAAGTCAGAAAGTTTCTATGGTAAGTGTGTGAGGTTTTATGTTATAATATATGTATTGCAAGTGGCCAGAAGTGGGGGGTGGAGCTACTGTGGTGGGGCCAACCACATCGCAAGTTAAAATGAATACCTTTTGGGCGCTTTAATGGTAAGTTGTAATATTTGCGATGCGAAATGGTGGTTAAATAGGTAAAGTAGGAAAATGAAGCGGAAAGGAGGAAACGTAAGGTTTAATGATTTTTAAGGGAAATGAAATGAAAAATGGGTTTATAATGCAATGATGTGATTCAATATCCATCATTGATCGAAGCTCAGATCCACGGTCCTTACACCTCCTTTGCTGTGGTTTTCCAATTTTGTTTCTTTGGCCATTCTCGTTAGTTTCTTGGTTTGTTCATGGAATACTTTGACTCGTTCACTAATTGACCTGCTTTAGTGTTCACGACTCAACCCAAAGTGCACAACTTGACCCAATCAAATTCACGACTCTACCTAACACATTCACGACTCTGCCTTTTCTTGTTTTTTCTACCTTAACTGCTTCTCTACTGCCTTTGTGTTCAGTAATGGTCTAATGCTTCTCCTTGCCTCCCTAATGCCTTTGTTTCATTTGATTCTTTCTTTGGAAAATATTTTGAATATTGACATCTATGTACAGTATGAAAAATTTGCAAAGAAAAGGTACACAGTCACCTTGTGATACTGTAAATTATAGGGTTCTAATAGTGGCTCCAAATGGGGATGGAAGCTCCTTCAGGAGGTGTCAAGAACATCATTGACTAGTATCCTGATCCATTGGGTTGATCCCACAACTTTTACCTTGATCTGTCAGGAAACTTGGTCACTGAAAACTAGTTGATTGTTCCTCCTGACTTTGAATGATAGAAATAGACCAGATGCTTGGCCAGCCAGCTTATTAGCATATTGAGATCTGAACTAAAACTACAATTGCGCTTATCCCCTGCAATCCATCAAGTTGAACATACTACTTCACCTTGAAAACTTGAAATGTGAGACCATAAATGTGCTGAAACAAAAGTCTGAAACACATTGATATGAAAATGAAAAGAGATATAAACTAAAATTTGAAAGATGCTCGGCGTGTTGAGCTTATTTGCACCCATACCTACCCTAATCTACTGAAATTACTGCCTTTTTAAATGATACAATAATCCCAGTGTACCCAGTCAAGCAACTGCCTGGATGACTCCTTCACCCTATTCAGAGATCAACCTGACAGTGGTGTTTGATAGAAATTCCCATCCTGATCTTGTTTAGATGGATCTTGGTACCTTTGAAAAACAACTGACATGCCAGAAATATGTGTTGGCTTTGTAAAGAACAATTCCTCCATATAGACAGCCACTGGATCAAGATATTCTTGATTTATTTATGGGTATTCTAACTCAGTCAACTCAGCTTCATATCTTGGTACTACATATATGCTCTCCTGGTCTTCAATCAACTCAGAACATGTTTGCATGATGATGAGTGTTGTGCCACTACTTCTGTTGAATCGGACAATGGGGAAGACTGTTTGACCATATCCATATCATAGAATATTTTGAGAGCATTAAGAACAAGGGAAAATTGACTTTTAAAGAAGATACCATCCAACTCATCTGCTATTAGATCATGTGGTGCTTTAGATGGTAGTGTTGGTTCTTCCGAGACTTCATGTTTTCTCTTATAACTATCAACCAAAATGTGATCCCAACTCCCCTTTATAATCTAAAATGCATTAAAGCACAAATATAGAGAGTCAACCTTGATCACTTCATTATCTTCTTTAGACTCCGTGACTTCATCTGGTACTTGATATTCAAAAGGATTCAAGGGCTGAACCCTTGGATCTAAACCCGATTTTTTATTATCCCTGATTTCCTCATATAATTGGTGAGAGAGTTCTCCTCTCCTATGATTATCAACTAGGATGTGATCCATATTCCCTTTTGCAATTTGAAATGAATTTAAACATAAGGGTAAAGACTCAAGATGTATTGGTTCTTCCTCTATTTCAGATTATGTGGTTTCAAGAAGACTCAGGGGGAGAACTTATGGATCTGAAAAAGGTTTTGTATAATCCCTCTCCTTCTTGACCAATTCGTTAGAGAATTCCTCCTCCTTCCTATTTGCAACCTGCTTGTAATGCTCTCTTAAGAGTGAGGAAAAATATAGAGGAAGGAATTTTGTACTTACTTGACAATCTCCTGCATTTTCCTCTTTGCAACGTTGCTCAACATGCAGAGTTTGATTGTCATCGTTGCATGGTGGTGACCAGGCCTCTTCTTCCCATGTAGACAATGCTGGTTGCTCTGTACAGTCAGCCTCAATCTCAACCTTATAGTCTTCCTCTTGATAATCATATTCGAGATGGCGACCTCTATATGCAAGGTCATCTATCATGTACATTGTTGTTGGGGGTTTCCCTACCTCCTTCTGATTTTGGACTTCATCTTTGGATATGTTGTGGATAGAGTACATGAAACAATCATTGTATGTTTTACGGTGTCCAGGATGGGCTGCAAACTGCTTGGGTACATTGATGTTTGTATTTTCTAGAACTAATGGAACATGATGTATCTAAACAACAAGTTCCTCTTTCCTGCTAATCATATGCATCATTTCGTTGACTGTGTTTGTCAACATTTCTAATTTTATCCCTGAAGATATCAATTGCTATTTTTCTATTTTGTCCTTCTTCATTGCTTTTAAATTTGCTTCCCTGTTCAGCAGGTTGGATTCCACATCAACTGCCACATTTTGAATTTCTTCTAGGGTTGCAAGGTCCCTATCTCTTAACTGGAATTTCATCTCTGGATAAAAGGCATATGGGTAGTGCAAGAGAGCCCATCCTGGGGGTGGCTTTATCTTAGCAGGTATTGAATGGTATACCTTATTGAACCTGGCTTAAAAATGCTGTACTGTCTCCCCAGACTGTCTTTTTAAATGGTTGTACTCTTCTATGATGAGAAAAACATTTCCCATGACCACCCATTTATCTAGGAAAACTTGAGTGAATTGATGAAAATTGCTAATGCTTGCAGCTGGAAGATCTTTAAGCCAAATTTTAACTTTTCCTTGCAATAATAGGGCAAACATTCTAATACGCACATCATCTTCTCCTACCTCAAACAGATCAAGGAAATCCTTAGGATTTTGAATGTGCTTTTTAGCAGTGATCTTTTCATTTTCTCCATCAAATCTGGGTATATTATTGATAAAATTTGCAGGGAGGTCATGTAGGATAGGAGGCAAAACCAGAGGCTTGTATCTGTCTAGGAATTTTACAGGTATAGGCAGTAAAGCAGGAGTCTTATAACCATTTGGAGCTTTTTCAAGATAAGGAGATGAAGTACAAGGCTCATGTGTCATTGGGTTTTCTAAAAGTGCATAAGGGATATGCACAGGTGTACAAGTATGTACATGGTCTATAATTTGGGGCTTAGATTTTTTAGGCTCATCAATTTTCCAATGATCAATGTAAACCTTAGAAGTGTACTCTTGATCAGGCTTAAAGTAGGATAGAATATAGTTACAGATAAAAACAACAATTTCTTGAATCTAATTTGGGCTTAAATACTTTCTCTTTCCAGGCTGACTGGTCATGTTTCAGGTCCTTCCTCCAGTTGATTATTTGAATGGAATTGATCTGAATTGGAGTCGCCAGGTGGAGGATTTCAACTTTCTTGTGTTTGGCTTGTTGTCCACCATCAACAACCAAATACCAATATTGGAAAATACTCAAATCATACAATATTTTGACTGGGGTTTCTGAGTTCTGATGAAATATTAAGCTTTTCCAATAACTCAATTCCCCAGTATGGTCGCTGTTAACACTGGAAAATCGTACAAGCAAAGACAATATTATTTAATGTCAGGCAGAAGGATTTATAGGGCTGAAAGACATTAGAGAATCTGGAAAGTATTTAAAAATATCTAAGGTCTGAGGAAAAATAAAATTTCAGTAAGTCTTAAATGCTTTTGCGTGCAAAAACCTTCGATAAGAGCGCCTTTGTGCGCCTTTTGACTTGAAAAGTGTGCAATCCTGGGAGTGGCAGAAGTCACTTTCCAGGACCACAAAAAGCACACTCAAGGACAATGATTTCACACTTGAAGCTGCCTAAGGATAGCCACCAAAGCCTCCTTAGGACATCAAGGGAGCACACAATGGAATAATTGTGGCACACAATGGAATCATCCCACTCTCTTGGGTCACCATCCACAATGTACCAAGAGAGGCAAGGAGGATTTGAATTCTCCTATAAAAGGCCACCAAGAGATGAAGAACTTGAGAGCACATTATTATGCTAGCCAGAATTTCCCCAAGCAATACCAGCAGTGGGTGATCCGGAGCTGAGATAGAGGGGACTCAATTGTTGGCCATCCAAAAAATTCAGTCCACCATAATAGAGAGAGGGAGACTTTGCACTAAGGCAAGCTTGTAAGTAAAGACATCCTTGCATCGAGACTTAGAACCCAAGTTCTAGGGGCCCGTTGGCAAGTGGGTTAAAGTTTCATCCTCATTTCCTACCAACACTCAATAAGAGGGGACGTAAGCGTTGCCGTTTGGATTATTGTAGTTGTTTGACTCTGTTTAGAGCTTTAGTTTTATTTGTTTTAGTTTTAGTCTAATTTTTATGTTTGAATATGCATGCTATTTCACTATCTAGTATGTTTATGTTTTAAGCTTGTTCCACTAACTTGCTTGACTTCACATTTTTTCTGCCTGTGACTGATAATTTAAGAGGGTAAGCCACACCCCTTAAGTTGGTGTGATTTCATAAATGCGTGCACCAAACACACTAACATAGGATTGGCGACTCCACTAATGTTTATTTCCAAGTTTATGTGGTTGTGCCTTTTTGCAGAGACCTTTGTCTGTGCTGTGGAGTGGGGCTGAGATTTCCCCTTTTTCTCCTTCAGTCCCTAGTTCAGCCCAAGTGACGGACTGAAGCAGAACAACTCCAAAAATTAATTTTGCAGGAATTTTCACACATTTTCCTCTCACAGGCGCGCCTAAGGTGCGCGTTCAGAGATGACCTGCACGCATACATCACTTCTATTGCAGCCTTTCACGCGCAAATGGCAGAATAAGAAATTTCTCCCATATTTCTATCTTTTCTTGCTTGTAAAGTGTCTGGCAGCCCATAATACATTTGGTAGCACTAGTTGAGGTACCCCACAGCTTGCTAAAGCTCACTCTTAGCTGCTTTTTGTAGGCTTAGTGTTAGTTTTATTTCAAGTTTATTTTTGCAAAGTTCACACATAGTTTAAGTGGGGGGGAGGGGGGGGGGATTAACTTGCATTACAATTTTTTTTTATGTTTTGCAAATTTAGGTACCAACACGCCTAGATAATTAGCCAAATTAAGTGGCCCAAGTCCACGCATGCTTAGGTAGTTTCTTTTTTCTAGTGTAAAAGTAATTAGTTTAGTTCAATTTTTGCACTAGGATTTCGGGACCAGGATTGAATTTTCGAAAGAAGAGAAAGTAATATCTTCTGCCTTTGCACCCTTTAGTGATCCTAGGCAAGCATATGAACACTCTCTATTCACAACTCATCATCTCCCTATAGTTGATCATATAGATTAACTAGGAAAAATAGAAAGTGGCCCATATCCACACATGTTTTTCTTTTGAGTAAAGAACAATACAACATAGTTTAATACCAGATTTTGAAAAGGATCATCGCATATCCTCATGTTCAAACTATGTGATTTTTCACTTTTTTCTCACACACATCCACACACTAAGAAAATAAAAAACACCAAAAACTAACTTAACAAAACTCACTAAATTCTCCCCACAGGGGTCACAAAAGAATTTATAGTCTAAGTTAGGATCAAGGGGGTAGGCATCCAATAAACCGCCTTGATCATTCTTCATCTTGAAACATAGAAGTTGACTATTTAGGGAGCTTTTAAATCCACCTATCAGCCCACAGAAAAGAAAACCCAAGTGCGGCTGAGACTCATTTCAGAGGGGGTTAGGCTTAGGCGCAGTGTGGGCAAGTATCAGTTGGGGCTACTTGACCCAGCTGATACTCGGTAATGTTAGCTGAATTACCAAGAAGCCCAAGAGTCGAACGCTCACATGGGATGGTGGTACTTAGTGGCCAAATTAGGGCATCCTTTCCCTATAGGTGACAGTGCAGACAAGCACTAGATCCTCTACCCTTACCTTGGTGGATTTTCCTCGGCTAATTGGGGGCGTTGCTAGCTCTTATGAGAGGTTGTGCTAGCACTTGCAAGATATCTTATCAAGGCCCAGTTACATTTGACTGTGTGAGGATGATTAGGTCTTCTAGGATTTGAGTATCATACACAAACAAACAAAAACCATATTTTTTGATTGACTGATCACATATGATTAATTTAAAGGGATAATTAATTTTATTTTCACTTTGTTTTATGTATGCGATAAAATTTTTGCTTTGATCATAATCTCTATCCTCTCAAATACTGCCAGAGCCAGATCTAGTTGACACCAGAACGGACCCAATGAGACCTTGTCAATCTAAACGTCTTTTAAACCTCCCCCCATTACCGGGAGGGGTTCCAGGTCTTTCACCATTTAGGCGTTAAAGACAGAATGCTGCCACCATTATTGGTACGTCCTTTATTGGGGAATACTTAGTTGGGAATCCTGGTCTGTATCCCAATGCCGCACCACACACCATTCCTCCCACAACCCCTAGAGGGTAGAGGAGTGCTACGCATTCGGGAAGCTAGTCGAATACACAACAGGGTATGTTGTAGACTAACCCTCTTCCTAACAATAACTTTGTGTTTCCACAAGTTGCAATGGCGTCAACCTCCCAGTCACCTTTATTATCTTCGTTGAATTTACTATATTTAACCAAGCTGACGAATGACCCCATCACACACAACCATACATGCCTCCCATGCCCACGAAGCTCCCTTCGGACATTCCAAAGTTCGAAGGAAAGCAAGTGGGAGACCTAGGAAATCACGTAATGAATTTCCACTTGTGGTGCTTATCGAACAATATCATTAACGATACTATTCGATTGAGACTATTTCAACGCACTCTTACAGGAGTTGCTGCGAAATGGTATGTGGAGCAATCGTCTACTACACATGGAACCTTTAGCGCCCTCGCCACTGCGTTCCTAACATATTTTCAGTTACCCATTCACCATGATTCTGGAATGGAATTACTAACACAATCTAGGAAAACCCTCGTCATCCATATCTTGGACCATCTCCACGAATTGCGGCGGCGTCGTAGTTTATGTAAATCCAAACTAGACGATCGGTTATTATTAGACATGTTCCTAAAAACTCTCACGGCAGAGATTTCAAAGGATGTGGCGCAGCAAAGGCCCATATCCAAAGAGGATGCCATCAGCAAGGCCCACCAGCTCGAGCTAATTCATACGCAGTTAGGATATATTTATAATATCCTGCTGAACGTCCCGCGCCTACAAACTTATAAAGAATTTCCAGGCGCGTCAAACTCTATAGACGGTATGATTGGGTCATTGACCCAAAGTTACCTGGGAAAAAACAGTCAAAACCTCGGTTATACATATGATTCTACCCAGAACATACCACAACCTAGTTTTCAAAGTCATCATATGCCTCAGCAAAATTTGACCAATAGGGCATCATCGTATCACCATGGAGGACCCTGTCCTATGGCTTAGGGGACCCAGTACATAGATAGACATGCTGATGGAAGAGTTCCCCCCAAGCCACCATACACCAACCAAGGACAGGGGAACATAGTTGCCTCATCCTCTTGAGTTATCAGACGCATCGATTACTACAGACAACTTGATCAGGTCTTTGACCCAAGGTCACCTAGGCAGCAGTAATCTGTATTCGGGGAGTGACCATGCACATCGATTCTGCAGATAGTTTGATACAGGTCTTTGACCCAAGATCACCTAGGCAATAGTAACACCCATGATACTCAGAGAGTTACCAGGTAGGTCGATTGTACAGATAGTTTGATATGGGTCTTTGACCCAAGATCACTTAGGCAACAGTAACACCCATGATACTCAGAGAGTTACCAGGTAGGTCGATTTTACAAATGGTTTGATATGGGTCTTTGACCCAAGATCACCTAGGCAGCAGTAACACCCATGATACTCAGAGAGTTACCAGGTAGGTCGATTTTGCAGACGGTTTGATACGAGTCTTTAACCTAAGATCACTTAGGCACTAGTAGTACCATGTGCATTGATTTTGCAGACGGTTTGATCAGCTCTTTTTCCCAAGATCACCTAGGTAGCAGTAGTACCATGCACATCGATTCTGTAGACGGTTCGATCGAGTTTTTGGCCCAAGGACACTGTTGGGTATGTGTTATATTATTTCCACGACTAGTCACGCGTGGGGCGACAGGCCTCTCTGTACGTTGCGTTGGGCACAGCAGGGGGGTCACAGGCGGGGCGGCAACCCCCCCTGTTCGGGGTCCAGGGCAGCGCCTCGAGAAAAAAATTTTGGACCCTATTTTTCGGTGGGTGGACCCACCCATGGTTTTGTGCATGGGTTTGCACATGGTTTTGGGGCATGATGGCTTTTGGCCCCTGATATTTTGTAGATCCGATCAAGGGAACTCTAGTTATGGTCTAATCTAGGGTTAATGGATTGGGGTTTATGTATGCTTCGACATGTATACATATATGTGTGTGTGTGTGTGTGTGTGTGTGTGTGTGTGTGTTGTAACACTAAAAGGAATATAATGAAAAATCAAGCTGGTCGTCTCGATTTGGTATCTAGGGGAAAATCTCTATGTATATCCGTTTTATGTTTTATGTTCTCACTATTGTTTATTTTCTCTTTTTAAGATTCGTTTGCAAATAATTTTTGTACAGGGTAAAAACCTACAGACACCTAGGTAGTAGTAATCAATACCCTGGATACTCATACGATTCTACTCAGAACGTATCACAACCTAGATATCATGAAATTCACTCCAACACTCATATACCAACCAGGGACAAGGGAACCGATATCCCCCATTCCCCGCATAGAATGGACCACTGACACAATGTAATGCACCGGTCAATCTAGTGTAAAAATAGGCTCATCAACAACCATACAATAAGGATAATTGTGACAATCCTCCAAATGCTGAAAAAAGAAGCCGAGGAACAAAAAAAAGGGGAGATCTTAGACAGGGAGCAGTAACCAGCAATGCCCCCCGTGATCTCAGTCTGGGGGCAACCCCAACGGAAATCAAAACTAGGAGCCAAGTAACAACTCCCAAGGGAAAACTGGAGCTTAGAGTATCTGATCAGGAAACCGAAAGCAACACTGTGATCAACACTCCATAACACCCAAAGGCGATGCCACACATTCGCACTCCCAAAAAAATAATTCTTTCAACACCGGTAGGTATGCCCTCTCTTATCTTATTTTTTAAAGCTCATGACTTTAAATAACATTTGATAAAGAAGATGCTTTCACTTGAGGTAGTTTTTTTTGTAGGAAATCTTGCAAGCCATCCATAACTCCATCCACTGAAATTTCTAGAGCAGGTATCATTCTACCCCCAGCATAATAGAGTCCTAGAAAAATATACATATCCTGAAACCATTTCTCCATCAGAAATCAACCATAGGTTCCACATATCCAACCACGTTTATCATCACCTCGCCCTGCACATGATAAACATCCTCGTTGGTTGGTAGATCCTCCCCTCCATGGCGCTCGTCACCTACAGTAGACCATATATCAGATAAAAAGTGACGGCATGGCCATACCACTTTAGTCTAGGAAGTAACTCATGCCCATCCATCCATCATGCATAAGGTCAAGTTTTACCATACCGAATGAAACCCCCTTCTCGGACAATCAAGTTGTACAAGCAGATCAAAAGTGCACTCCTGCGCCTCGCATTTGGCCCACCATACCTCCATCAGCATAATCCCATTTGCGATAATTTTTCATCCGCTTCATCAACCTCATGCATGAGACCAACCAATGGTGCCACCACCCTTAACAAAACACCTTCCTCACGTCATCAGTGAGCAAACACTTTCATGTTTTGGGGCACCCATCTCTATGTTTTGTACAAACCAAACCCCATTATTTTATTCTTTTGGTAAGTGTACAAAGACCGCAAAGGATGCACTACATCCTCCACCCACTCATTAATTTTTTCTCCCATGGCAGCAGTCCCCGCACACCCTTGGTCAGAGTATCACACCCTCATGAAAAGCCACCAAGACATTCATAACCAGTTTATACACACCCTGGAAGTCCTACCAACTCCAGGGATTTCCCCATCAGAAATAGTTATGACTACCTCCAAGCTGCTTATTATACTCTGAATTCGGGCCACTAAATCCCCATCATCAGTTTTCAGTCACCCCTCGCCACCATGCCTATGTTAAACCCATCACATCCAGGATCCTGAGCCTTCATATCAGCGACCCCTCGTTTGGTTGAGGCTTCCTTTTTGTCGACTTCAACACCTATTTTCCAAAAAGTAAGTGGTACTTTGAAGCACCCCTCTCCACAAAAGGGGGCATCCTTAGGTGGCACTGTGGGAGACGTCATTACCCACAAATGTCATCGATCCTCCTGACATTCAACTACAACACAAGCTTTCATGTCAAGATGGTATTGGAACTTACAACCATTGCACTTTGATCAAATTTTTCGAAGACCCGTGCCTTCATAAGCATCTCTTTCAGCAATGCTTACACGGGAGGGTCAAAACCAGCACCTATGCGTACAATGCGCAGTTATATGCCATACAAAGTTTACGCATATGGGTACCAAGTTCCACCTATTGTCAAAGGAAAAATGCCCCTGAGGGTGTCAATAGTCGTCTTCATCAACCAACAGATCACTACCATAATAGTGACACAAGACAAAACATGTATCTGTGAACTAGATTTATTTAACTAGCCACATCATTACGAACATGGGACATGCCCGCCCCATTGAAAATTTGTATATATTGTATTATATTTGCTTACAGGGGTCCCATAGGACATGGTTTTTCTTTGAACCGGTGCATGGTGTCTCCAATTCCAAGGTCCATGCAGGTCTCTCTCTCTCTACACACAGTATACAGAAAAGAAACTATAATGTATTTTGGCTATACAATTCTTCCTAGACCTCACACATTAGGGGGAAACTGTTAACACTGGAAAATCGTACAAGAAAAGATGACATTATTTAATGTCAGGTAGAAGGATTTACAGGGTTGAAAGACATTATAGAATCTGGAAAGTATTTTAAAATCTCTAAGGTCTGAGGAAAAATCAAATTTGAGCAAGTCTTAAATGCTTTTGCATGAAAAATCCTTCGATAAGAGCACCTTTGCGCACCTTTTGACCCTAAAAGCGCGCAATCCTGGGAGTGGCAGAAGTCACTTTTTGGGACTAAAAAAAGCACACTCCAGGACAGTGATTTCACACTTGAAGCCGCCTAAGGACAACCACCAAAGCATCCTTAGGACATCAAGGGAGAACACAATGGAATCATCCCCCTCTCTTGGGTCAATATCCACAATGTACCAAGAGAGGGAAGGAGGATTTGAATTCTCCTATAAAAGGCCACCAAGAGATGAAGAACTTGGGAGCACATTGTTATGCTCGTTAGAATTTCCCCAAGCAATACCATCAGTGTGTGATCCAGAGCTGAGATAGAGGGGACTCAATTGTTGGCCATCCAACAACTTCAGTTCACCATAGTAGAGAGAGGGATACTTTGCACTGAGGAAATCTTGGAAGTAAAGACATCCTTGCATTGGGACTTAGAACCCAAGTTCTAGGGGCCCCTTGGCAAGTGGGTTAAAGTTTCATCCTCATTTCCTACTAGCACTCAATAAGAGGGGACGTATGTGCTGCCGTTTGGATTATTGTTGTTGTTTGACTCTATTTAGAGCTTTTGTTATATTTGTTTTAGTTTTAGTTTAATTTTTATGTTTGAATATGCATGTTATTTCTCTATCTAGTATGTTTATGTTATAAGCTTGTTCCACTAACCTGCTTGAATCCACATTTTTTCTACCTGTGACCGATAACTTAAGAGGGTAAACCACACCCCTTAAGTTGGTTTGATTTCGTACATGCGTGAACCAAACACACTAACACAGTCGCCATTATGTTAATCACCTTGTAATTTGTAATATTGGCAAGAACAAATGACATAGGACAACATCAAATCGCTTTGGTGTCTGGGACCTAGCCTTCCTAGACTCAGAGAGGGCTCTCTCTGTTTTTATGATTTAACTTGATGATTATAAGTGTTGATATTAAGCTAGTTACAGTGATGGGGGGGTTGTTTGTTTGATTGATTGGGTGGTTGGACAGATAGGGCTGCAGGGACTAATCCATTCTGCTATGGAGTCAAAAGGCTGGAATGACACATCAACATCAAGAGCATCATAGGGCAAGCTAACAGTGCTAAATGGACCTTAAGAGCTGTATGAATTATGAGGTGAAATAAATAGTAAGTTTCATTAATGACTAAAGAGAAGTTAAACATTCTTTAATCAGACTTCAACAGAAAACATTGAGATTGTAAATGCAGACAGAATTAAGGTGCTTCGACAACAAATCTTAATCTGAAATTTCTAATTTACAATTAGATGAACAAATGCCCAACAAAGAAAACAACGGAAACATTTAAAAAATAAAAGTATCACATCACCATTTTGACACAGGTCAATAATCCTGTAAACAGTCTTTGATTATTGATGTCCAGCTCCAAAATTAAAATGCTCCAATATAGTAGTTCTTACAATGCAGGGGCTAACAATATCCAACCCTTGATTATGAAAATTCAAGAAGTATTTAACTAAAACTTGAGTCGGTTGCCATAATCTACTTTGGAAAACTTCAGTTATTACAAACAACTAAAAATTAAATAGGTATGGCCATGCAAGGCCCAAATAAAGAAAATCTTTGACAAAACACTGCTTGTGGAATTAATTTTGGTAACCCTTCAAGAATGTAAAAATTAGGTGGCTCTTCGTAAATCAAAAGTAGGCTTGAAGGTGACATGTGATGATCCTAAAGAGGCAACGAATGATGGCTTTGACATCTGGCCCTGCTTTTCAAAATATTGTCGTTGGGTAATTAAGTCTAGTGCAGAGTGTTGTGTAGGAAAATCTCCTCTACAGACAGAGGCGATCCTTCTAGCCCTAGGGTGGGTCTAGCAGCAAGAGGACATGCTAATGCGTCGATTCCTAGTTAATGAATGAAACTGAGTCGGGATAGATGTCCTACCTTTGATCTGACACAATTATCATAGCTGTGGTAGTAGTCTCCTGATCTTCGTCGTGACGCGTCGAGGTCCTTTAGCATTGATACCCAAGCGCCTGCACAAGGATCAGAGAACGATAGCAACATACAAAATATTATTTGCATTCATAACTATCTAATTGGTCAAGGAGAATTAAACGTATTACATAAGATTAATCATATCGAATGCAATATGCGTCGATTCCTAGTTAATGAATGAAACTGAGTCGGGATAGATGTCCTACCTTTGATCTGACACAATTATCATAGCTGTGGTAGTAGTCTCCTGATCTTCGTCGTGACGCGTCGAGGTCCTTTAGCATTGATACCCAAGCGCCTGCACAAGGATCAGAGAACGATAGCAACATACAAAATATTATTTTCATTCATAACTATCTAATTGGTCAAGGAGAATTAAACGTATTACATAAGATTAATCATATCGAATGCAATACGGGAACCGAAATATCAGTCATGTATTAATTAAGAGATAGAAAGAGATTAAAACCAAATGAGCCTTGACGTCACAGCCTCCTTCAACGGGTCCAGTCAAAACACGTCTCAAGCATTTGTCAGGGAATGGGACTTGGCTAGGCAATCAGCCTAGACTCTCTCTTGACAAGGGTCTGTCTCTTTGCTCTATCTCACACCAGCTATATCAGGTTGTTTCATCTATTCTCCAAAATGTTCATCTACTCAACCCTTTCATCTAGCTGCATCTATGTGAGAGAGATGTATTTATAGGAGAGGAGGAGGAGGTTGGGATCCCTCAAATGGTGGAAGGGAGGCCTTATCCTTTGGGAGGTTGCTCGAATGTAGGGAACAAGAAGCCAAAGGAAGATGTCCGGCGTTATTCAGTAGAACAACTCATGCTGAATCTGCTCATGAAGTGGTTGGAGGGGAAACTTCGCTTCTATATTTAAAAAAATTTCCAAAAACAGCTCGGCGCGGGCAGTCCACTGAGACAGAGTGCCAATGGGAATGAGCCCCAGTGTAATTTCCACATCGTCGCAAGGCATTAACTACCTACCAGCGCCAACCTAAATCCATGTGTTTTTGATGGTTTGTTCCAGGAATAGTCAACAGAGGAAATGTTCTCCTCATGGCAAGGGATGCAATGACACTTTTTGCAAGGCATGACACTACATATAAGTCACAGAAATAGTCCTCCAATGTGCAGGATGGGGATTTCAGGGACGGTGAAAAAATGATGTGTAACAGGTGCCCCCTAAAGCATGAGGTCTGAGAGAGAGGGAGGAGTGAAATGCTTTAAGAGAATGCGTTCAAACCAAACACCGCCATCGAAAGACCTGCAAGTACAAAGACAACTAATATATCTAATATATGAAACATGTGGCATGGACGTAGCCATCCATAATAGAGTACATATAAATCGAGATCGAAGGTATGGACGCAACCATCCAGCAGTAAGGATCAATAAATAGACTCAGGTATGGTCACAGCTATCCAATCATAAGAGTCATGCATACAGTCATAATAAACCAAAATATCCCGCAGCCTGGATTTTATCAGACAAAACCCAGGGTCTTGCGCTCCATCTCGACCCGAACAAGTACAAACTCAAGCATGTGAATATGTGAGCTGAAGCCGAACATGCAAGAAAATCACCTGATTAACAACCAATATCCAACCCTTGATTATGAAAATTCAAACAGTGTTTAACTAAAACTTGATTCAGTTGCCCTAATCTACTTTGGAAAACTTCATTTATTACAAACAACTAAAAATTAAACAAGTATGGCCATGCAAGGTTCGAACAAAAAAAATATTTGACAAAACACTGCCTATGGAATTAATTTTGGTAACCCTTCAAGAATGCAAAACTTAGGTGGCTTTTCATAAATCAAAAGTAGGCTTGAAGGTGGCATGTGATAATCCCGAAGAGGCAACGAATGATGGCTCTGACATCTGGCCCTGATTTTCAAAGTATTGGCGTTGGGTAATTAAGTTTGGTGCAGGGCTAGCCATTTTTCATCGATTAGTGACTGTGTTGATGTGATTTGCTACCTTTTCCATTTCTACCATCATAGCATAACATTTCTGCATGAATTCCCTTTGCTGCTTGACTCGACCTGTTCTGTTTATTTTCTACCCAAATCCTACTTGTTGTGTTTCAACCCTTTTTTCTTCATAAAATGATGTTAAAAACTCATATGCCTGACTTGACCCTTTTTAAACAAAACATCATAAAAAACCCATATATCTGGAGCTGAAAATGTTTAGATTTTATTTCTAAACCTTATCACATCCATAGAAAATCGCACATCACATGTTTTAGAGTTTAAGTTATAAGAAATGGACTAGGCGATGCAATGCGAAGTACAGAGGAAACGTGGCAGGTAAGGTGGGACCGGACCGCAGATCACAAAACTTAAGGTTTAGTTATAAGTGCGGGGGTTAAATGCTAAAATTTGCGAAGTGCAGGGAGAGGGACCCACCCACATCGCAATCACAAGTCAGAAAGTTTCTATGGTAAGTGTATGAGGTTTTATGTTATAAGATATGTATTGCAAGGGGCTGAAAGTAGGGGGTGGAGGCTGTGGTGGGGCCAACCGCATCGCAAGTTAAAGTGAATACCTTGCGGGCGCTTTAACGGTAAGTTGTAATAATTGCGATGCGAAACAGTGGTTAAACAGGTAAAGTAGGAAAATGAAGCGGAAAGGAGAAAAGGTAATGTTTAATGATTTTTAAGGGAAATGAAATGAAAAAGGGGTTTGTAATGCGATGATGTGATTCAATCTCCGTCGTTGTTCGAAGCTCAGATCCACGGTCCTTACTCCTCCTTTTCTATGGTTTGCCGATTTTGTTTCTTTGGCTGTGCCTGTTAGTTTCTTGGTTTTTTCGTGGAATACTTTGACTCATTTACTACTTGACCCGCTTTAGCATTCACGACTCGACCCAAAGTGCATGACTTGACTGAATCACATTCATGACTCTACCTAGCACGTTCACGACTCTGCCTTTGCTTGTTTTTTATTCCTTAACTGCTTCTCTGTTGCCTTTGTCTTCGCTAATGGTCTAATGCTTCTCCTTGCCTCCCTGCTGCCTTTGGTTCCTTTGATTCTTGATTTGGAAAAGATTTTGAATATTGACATCTATGTACAGTATGAAAAATTTGCAAAGAATAAGTACATAGTCACCTTGTGATACTGCAAATTATAGGGTTCTAACACCGCAGAAGATATGGCCACGCATATGAAGCTACCCACATTTAAGGGTGTGAGGGATGAAGATATGGATGGATTTTGGTTTGCGGCGAATGCGGTGTGGACTACGCAAATTTTTTATACTGATGCAGTCAAAAGAGCGCAATTGGCTATGGCATTTGAAGGTCGCGCTTTATATTGGTTCATGGGATACATTTCTCAAATCGTAGGTCCCACTGTTCAGTAGATTGTTGCATTGCACGCTAAGCTACAACTTGAGACTCCTCCAGAGGTGTGCACGCAATGGGTTGCCCTAGTTAAAGCCACATTCATAAGAATTTCTGCCAATGTTTCCAAGGGCTCAGAGCTTCTGGAGACCACCATGGGATTGTGGACCTCTATGCAAACATATCCACTTGTCAAAAATATTACTCAAGAGATGCGTGACAAAGAGCAAGAGTTCGATGATCTTCAGGAGGCCTTGCCCAAGTTCATTCCTGCCTAGTGCATGGCCCGCCTTTAGACTAGTCAGGCGCTGTGAGATGAGGTCAAGGAGCTCCACCGAAAGAAGAAGATTGTCACTGATCACATGAAGCCATGGGCGGATGAGGCAATGAAGTTGTCTCATTACCTGGATACTGCAATAAGGAACCTCAATCAGACCTTGCAAAGTGTCACCATGGCCGCAGAAGGGCCGACTTCAGAGAAGCTAGTAGAGACCGTGCAGCGCGCAGTGGACCAGAGTGCGGGTGTCTTGGAACCCTTTGTTGTTGCTATTAGAGAGCTCCAGAACAAGATGAAGAACCCAGTGCCATTGTGACTCAGGACGAGTCACAAGATTGTGTTGGGGGCCTGTTGGAGCGAGGTCCCCTAAGTCCGAGCTTTGAAGACTGTTTTGATATATTTTTGTAATATATTTTGTAAGTTTATTCGTGTGCAACACAAGTCAAGGGGCTTTGCAGCGGGTCAAAGACCCTCATGAGTTTTTATGGGTAAAAAGGGTAGAACAAGGGGCCGCAAACAATGGTTTGCGGACCATAGAGGAGCGCAGGCTAAAAATATAAATAGGAGTCTAGATCAAGTCAAATAAGGCAGTTTTTGATAAGAATGAATAATTGATGATAGATTTGGCTATGTTTTGATACTTTTGTGCATATTTGTCTGGGTAAGAGGCTCTTGTTGGCTGTGTGCACGGAGACCTTAGTCCTGTTGTGTGCGGACCCCACTGGCTGTGTGCGCGGGTGAACTGAAGGGTTTTGTATGAAGGATCTGAACTGTTATGAATGAAAGAAATGTTGTTGCTAATATCTGAGTCTGAAATGCATCTATTGTTTATGTTATGATCGTTTCTGCATATTACTTCCAATTCCTGTATTATATGAGTTTAGATCAATTGCGCAACTATATCTGACTTTATATGAATGATTAGTAAATGGATCTAATGCTACTGGGTGTTAATATTATATGTTAAGAGCTATTACATGGATTGCAAACTTTGTTGTAGCTTGCGTGCCAGATATTCTGCATAAATGACCTAAATTTGTCTATTAAGGGTTTCCTACTTAGGGCTTCTATGCGAAGGTCTGTTCATGGTTGTTTTGGATCTAAGGTCGCCCATATCATTTAAATCTCTCTCAGGGTATGAAAACCTAGTTCTAGCACCCCCCCATACTGCTTCAGGTGAGACTTTGAATTGCACAAGCAGGTCACTGTCGAAAGGGCCAGTAGGAAGATTGTTTTGTTGGTTAACCTCAACTCTGAACCTGGGTCAGGATCCCTAAAGCCAACAATTTCCACGAGAAAAATGGATATGTTGACAAAGGTGGATGCAATAAATCCATTTGATTCAGAAGGAAAGTTTTCTCGCACCCTTAATCAGTCCATTGGAAATAAGCCGACGATAGAGACTGCTAGTGAAGGTATTTTTAATGTTCGATCCTCTGTGATTGATGAAAACATCGTAGGAACCGAAAAAGGTGGAGATGGAGGTGGATGCAGCCATTTCAAATAGGAAAATATAAACAAAAATGGGTATTATTAGAAGAAAACATATTATTATGATCATATAAAAAATTATGGATAGTCGTATATGACTATTGATTTCTTGAAAACCACATAACTTGATTATTCTACAACACCACAATAGTCCCGATTTTTTGAAACTCTACCACTCCCAAATATTTTCTAGCAACTTCGCAGTGTTGAATCCCACATATACACATTCAATTCTACTTATGTGCTCAATATTTCAAATGTTATCTTTGCGCTCAAGATTTCAAATTAAATAGCTGCGTGTGAAATTTTTGAAATGAAATGAGCCCGCGACAAGATCATTGTCAAGTTTCCGGGTATGAGTTTATGCAAGCTACCATTAGGTGTGTGGTGGTAAACAATGAATATCCGGTTCTTCCTCTTACAATACCATTGGAGTTGTATCAAGTTTCGGTGTTGCATTTTCCCCATAGATTTGGTTTTGGTCCAAAAATGTATTATGCTTAGGAAATTTTCATAATGTTCATTGTTTTTGTTTCTTTTACATGGATCAATCAATATGATGTTTTGTTTTGTTTTTTTGTTTTTTTTTTGTTTTGTGTTTATTTTTGTTTTGTTTTGTTTTTTTTATTTTTATTTTTTTAGGTGCCTACCTAAGCTAGGAATCGTGGAATCTCAAAACACGGAAAGCCACCATCGTCAGTTAATGAAGCTGGAAATATCTTGAGTTCTATGCCTATGGTGATGATAAATCTATGGAAAATGTGAAGAAAAATAAATCGTGGAAGATTGCTCTCTTTTTCTAGAATAAGTTTCAATAAACAATGTGATTGAGACATGGATGTGCAGGCTAGGCCACGCCGTTCCAGGTTCAAATCACTTTCGGGGGTCGATTTACATGAATGAATTTTCATGTAGAGAAGTTGTGGTGTTTCACTGGAACATAATCATGTTCTCTTTTGAGAGAATTAACCCCCCACGAAGGCGATTTGGTTGATATCGTTATGTGGCCTTGAAGCATCCCAACCATCAAGACATTTATCCTTCCATAGCCTGTGTCTACTTAGTCTCATGAAATTGAGAAACTGTATAGAGAGTATTTAACCACGAGATTAGAGGTAGCTTATCAAAATTTCTTTGTAGCTTTTTAATTAAATGTAATTAAATATTGTTTTTTATTATTATCACAAATTCAATATTAACATCGTCACTTTTTCAATCTATATAATTTATTATCCTTGTCGCTCGCAGGGTATAACACATTTGATATTGTAAACAAAATTAATTTATTTTATTTATTACAATTGTGATTTTTTGAGTGGGTTATCCTCTTATTGGGTAATGATAGAAGTCGATGCCTGATCATACTTGCCTAATCACTTTCGTGCAGAAAAACGAAGATTGATATGATCTGACACTTCCGAGAGTAGATGAATTAACATAACACGGTACATACAACTTTGAACTCCATGGGTACATTTGATAGAAGGGGTGTTATTAGATGTAGTTTTGCATGCTTTATCTATTCCATATCGTCTATCATCTGTCAATTCTTCAATTTTCCATTTTTAAATGAGTAAAACGTTTCCCAATCCCTACATCTCCATTTTTAGTGGGATTTCATTGGGCAAACAAAATGCGCATTCAAATTCAAAACAAACCATGACTCCTAATGTGATCAAATTTATCATTGAATCATATATTCTTGAGCATGGATTTGATTTCCATTAATTTTCTGTAGAGAAAAACACAATGGAAACTAAATAGACAATCAAACACACAACATAAACAAACATGAAACAACAAAGATTTAATGTGGTTCACCCAACCAATTTGGGCTACGTCCACCAAACAAAGGCATCAGCAATCTCAATCAGCAAAAGGAGAATTACAACAACAGAGTTTTTCATCTGCACATCTCTTCCACTCACCTCACATTCCTCATGCATCTTTGCCTCTATGGGCTTACATTTTATAGCTGGGAGTAGAAAATGAATCATAAATTAAATCACAAAAAAATAGGATGCAATAACTCCACATCAGAATTAGATGGAGTCAATTTAGCAACAAATCCTATTGTTGTCATATTCATGAGATTTTCTCCAAAATTAATTTAAGAAATCTCAACAATCTCCACCTTGACAGCAATTAACCTGATACCCTACTCCATTATTATTTTTATCTTTTCTACAAGCCAAGATAAGCCAGACACCATTGTAGCTTCTCTAATAAAACTAGTTTCGTGAACATGTCTGCACAGTTTTCCTTTGTATGCACTTTTTCAAGAGAGACTCCCCATTTAGTGATAACCTGTCTTACAAAATGG
This sequence comes from Pinus albicaulis, assembly GCA_034641835.2. Classification (NCBI taxonomy): domain Eukaryota; kingdom Viridiplantae; phylum Streptophyta; class Pinopsida; order Pinales; family Pinaceae; genus Pinus; species Pinus albicaulis. Next base: position 477,512,507 of record CM076570.1, on the reverse strand, counting down.
TACTTGATAGGTATATGCTTTGATTTACTATGATAGGACGGATTTTTAGCCAAGTGAATTGCACTTTGACTATCACAAAATAACTTAATATTGTCTTGCAACCTACCAAACTCACCGAACAAACCTTTCAACCAAACCGCTTCTTTACAAGCATGTGAAGCAACTATGTATTCTGCTTCTGTAGTGCATAAAACAACAATGTTTTGTAGCTTTGACATCCAGCTAATAGCTCCAAATGCAAGAGTAAAGACATATCCTGAAGTTGGCCTTCTCTTATCCAAATCACCTGCAAAATAGGAATCAACATATCTGCAAACAAATTCACTACTTCTGTTATAAGTGATACAATAATCACTTGTGCCTCTCAGATACCGAAGCACCCATTTCACTGCTGACCAGTGTTCTTTTCCTGGATTTTCCATATGCCTGCTGACAACCCCAACTGCATATGAAATATCTGGTCGTGTATAGACCATCGCTTACATCAAACAACCTACTACATTGGCATATGGAATTCGAGACATATATTCCTTTTCTTCATTTGTGTTAGGACATAAACTTGAAGAAAGCTTAAAATGGGAAGTTAAAGGGATTGAAACAGGCTTCACATTGTTCATACCAAACCTCAAGAGTATTTTCTCAATATGCTTCTTTTGTGATAGCCACAGCTTACCATTGCTCCTGTCTTTGAAAATATCCATGCCCAAAATCTATCTTGCTGCTCCTAGATCTTTCATGTCAAATGTCCTAGCCATCTGAGATTTTAACCTGTTGATCTCTGTTATGATTTTGCTTGCTAAAAGCATATCGTCAACATACAACACTAAGATAATGAACATGCCATTACTTAATTTCTTAAAGTAAACACAAAGATCATATTCATTTCTTATATAATTTTGACTCATCATGAAAGAATCAAATTTCTTGTACCATTATCAAGGCAACTGCTTCATACCATACAATGATTTCTTGAGCCTGCAGACAAATTTCTTGTTGCAATTTTTGAACAAACCCTTCTGGTTGTTCCATATATCTCCTCATCTAAATCTCCATGTAAAAATGCAGTTTTAACATCTAGTTGTTGTAATTCTAAATAAATTAAAGCAACTAATGCTAACACAATCCGAATTGAAACAATTTTAACAACTGGTGAAAATATCTCATGAAATTCAATTCCTGCTTTCTGAGAAAAACCTTTTGCGACCAGCCTCGCTTTATACCTGTCTTCGATATCATCAACACCCCTTTTCAATTTGTAAACCCATTTACATCCCACAGTTTTTCTGTCTTTAGGAAGTTCCACCAGATCCCATGTGGCATTCTTGTCCAATGCCTTCATCTCGTCCTTCATAGCCTCTTTCCACTTATTACTGTTAGAACCTTCAACAGCTTCCTGATAGCACAAAGGTTCATCATCATTAGCGGTTAAAGAAACTGAAGTAACATAATCATCATACCTTTTAGGAGGACCTCTGATTCTCGTGGACCTCCTTAAAGATGTTTCTGGTTCTTCCACAATTTGCTGATTATTATTTGTAGGAACTTCTTCATGATTTTCATCTGAAACATGTTCATGATCTGCATCTGAAACTTGCTCATGAACTGCACTATCATCAGTATTTGAACTGGTTTCAAACTGAATGTGTTGAAACTTAGGTACATTATCCTATTTCAATTTATCATTTACATCTGGATTTTCAAGTGAAGATTCATTGAATTTAAGATCTCTGTTAATGATGATCTTGTGAGTAGTAGGATCCCACAACTTGTATCCCTTTGTCCCATCACCATATCCAACAAAGATATATCTTTTTGATTTAGGATCTAATTTAGAACGCTGATGTTTCGAAATTAGAGCATATGCATCACAACCAAAAACTTTCAGTTTAGAATAATCACAAGGATGACCTTTCCATACCTCTTGAGGAATTTTGCATCCTATTGCAGTTAATGGTGATCGATTTATCAAATAGCAAGCCATATATACAGCTTTTGTCCATAGTTCCTTTTGCAAATTGGCGTTACTAGGCATACTTCTTGCTCTCTCTAAAAGAGTCATGTTCATGCATTCAACAACTCCATTTTTCTGAGGAGTATATATAGTAGTTTTATGTCTTTCGATCCCAGCTTCCTTGCAATAATTATCAAATTCCTTTGAAGTAAACTCACCACCATTGTTAGTTCTTAAACATTTAATGGTTCTTCCAGTGATGTTTTCAACTAATGCTCTAAACTGTTTGAAAACTGTGAATACATCAGACTTCTTCTTTAACATATAGACCCACACTTTTCTAGAGAAATCATCAATAAAAGATACAAAATATGACGATCCTCCATATGAGGTCGTAGGAGATGGACCCCAAACATCAGAATGGATATAATCAAGGATTCCCTTACTAGTATGTTTTCCAGTTTTAGACTTCTGCTTGCTTTGTTTCCCAAATATACAATGTTTGCAGAAGTCTAACTTAGAAGATTTTAAACTAGGAAGTAACTTACGATCAGATAAAATTTTTAATCCTCTTTTGCTCATATGGCAAAACCGTTGATGCCATAGACGAATAGAATTACTATCATTTTCAGATACTGTAGAAACATGATCTGACTTTGTTCTTCCTTCTAACTGAAAAAGATTTCCAGTCTTCTTTTCTTTCATTACTAGTAAAATTCCTTTATAAACTTTCATTACTCCACCTTGAATAAAGGTTTTATATCCATTTGTGTCTAGTACTCCTAGTGAAATGAGGCTTTTTCCGAGTTCAGGCATGTGTCTTACATCAGTTAAAATTTTATTTGTCCCATCAAACATTTTAATCTGGATGCTTCCAATTCGCACAATATTACACGAGACATATTTTCCCATGTAAACCACTCCATCATTGATTGATTTATAAGATTTAAACCACTCTCTATGAATGCACATGTGATTTGACGCACCAGAATCTAACAACCAATGTTGATCATGATTAGACAAACTAACTGATAACACTTCATCACTCATACCTGAAACGGATGCCGAACCTATATCTGTCGTGTTTGCTTCTTTCTTCTCTGTCGAAGAGTCTCCTTTGGATGTTTTCTATCTCTTCCAACAGTCCTTCTTCAAATGTCCCGATTTGCCACAAAACTAGCACTTTACCTTACTCTTCTTCCCTTTCGATTTTGACCACGAGTTGTTCTGCTTACTGAAGTGTCTTTCTTTAGAATGACCTCTAACCATCATTGCTTCTGATGTAGAGGTTTCTGAATTTGACCTTTTCCTTGTTTCTTCAGATAAGAAAGCTCCAACAACATCATCAAATTCAAGGGTTTCTGATGAACTAAGACTTATAGAAGTAACAAAATGATCCCATGACTCGGGCAACGAGCATAATAAAGTTACAGCTTTATCTTCTGATTCAAATTTTACTTCTATATTTTCTAACTGCACCAAGAGAGTATTAAAGGTATTCAAATGAATAGTAATTGATGTACCTTCCTTCATGCGCAAGCTGTAAAACTGTCTCTTTAGAAGAATCCTATTGGTTAAGGATTTTGTCATGTACAACTTTTCAAGCTTTTTCCACAAACCAGCAGCAGTTTTCTCTAACACGATGTTAAACAAAACATCATCTGCCAAACACAAACGAATGCCGCTCAGTGCTCTTTCATCCATGTCACTCCATTCGTCATCTGTCATGGCAAAAGGTTGTTTGGCTTTGCCCAAAAGTGCCTTCTCCATGCCTTGTTGCACGAGTAGATCATGCATCTTAAATTTACAGATCTCGAAGTTGTTTTTCCCATTGAACTTCTCGATCTCAAATCGAGCACTTTGTGTTTTTGCCATTTTTGAGTAACTTGTGTCAAAAAATCTCCAATTTCAAAAATGAAGACTTTTATTTTAATAAAAAATTCCCTTTGCCTATAAAAAAATGCCCTTCGCCTAATATCATGGCATATTACAATAACTTTGATCAATCATATTACAATCCATCGATTTAAATACATATGGAAAATGAATACAAAGGCATTTGAATAGAGCTAAAATACAAATCGATTTTTAATTACAAAATTGCATTATTGCAATAAAATCGATTTTAAATGGTATTTTAACATATAACGACATTCAATATATATATGACAAACTACTCACTTTACTCTTTTTGACCTTTCACTTTTTGCAGTTGTTGCCTCCATTATGGACTACGTTACACGCAATCAAGTTGACTTACTGTTCAGCAACAGAATTGCGTTCAGCCATAACGTTGGCATGCAGATCAACAGGAGCTCAAAGTTCAACGCACAACAGACTTCGTATGCGGCCTCCTTCAAATTGCGCTCAGCAAATATGGCCTCACGACCTCTCAGCAGACCACGGCTCATGGCTTCTGCAATCGGCTTTGACAGCTCATAGCTTCACAACACTGGCAATTCACTGTTTTCTGTGGGAAATCGACCATCCGACATTCATTTAGTCCATGACATTCATCACATTATTTGGACCTCATAGCAATTAACGCAGCAGACGTTCTACAGTCACAGACCAATGCACATAAACAATCCACGTAGATCTGCCACTCGGCCTCACGAGCTCAGACTCGGCCCTGGTCACAGCTCACGACTCTGTATTCTAATGGTTCTTCTCACAGCAAAGAATTAAACCAGATTAGTTGATTCATTATCATACGCTGCCGCGGTCTTTCTCAATTCACTTGCCGGCCGATGCTTACCAAATCTCAGCGTCTCATGTGATCTAGTCTTCGACACAATGCCCTTTTGAAACTAGTTAACGCAAACACACATAGCAATCAAACATCTTGTGTTCTCATCTGCGCTCCGATACCAATTGTAGAGAAAAACACATCGGACACTAAATAGACAATCAAACACACATCATAAACAAACATGAAACAACAGAGATTTAACGTGGTTCACCCAACCAATCTGGGCTACGTCCACCAAACAGAGGCATCTACAATCTCATTCAGTGAAAGGAGAATTACAACAGCAAATTTTTTCATCTGCACATCTCTTCCACTCACCCCAAATTCCTCATGCATCTTTGCCTCTACGGGCTTACATTTTATAGCTGAGAGTAGGAATTGAATCATAAATTAAATCAGAACAAAATAGGATGCAATAACTCCACATCAGAATTAGATGGAGTCAATTTAGCAACAAATCCTATTGTTGTCATATTCTTGAGATTTTCTCCAAAATTAATTTAAGAAATCTCAACATTTTCTCTACATTTTTCCAGAAAAAGAATGAAGCTTTTTGCAAGGTTATTAAAAATACACGGAAAAATTATTTATCAAATCAGATTTATTTTATCATAATTTTTAATTAAAAAAAATAGTTTTAAAAAATCAATTATAAAAAGATAAAAAAAGTATTATTTCAATTTTTATTGGTTTACAAAAATTATGATTAGTTTTTTTATTTTTAACAACACATTTTGAAAGCGATGGTTATTAACGAGGGATTTAATGTGAGTCATGAATGATTGGGACCCACTAAATATGAAAACATGTGGTTGAATACCCTATTTGTGTGGGGAAAGGGACTAAACAAGTTGTTAGAATTAATGGAGAAAGCTAAACTTAGTTGTTTGTTGTGATAAGGATAGGATTGAGACTCTAGGATTAGGTCTGAGATCCTACTATCTAGGGAGTGGTTTAAACCACCATGCTAGTGTGCAAGACTATATGTACGAGGTTCTTATGAATGAATTATAGTACTTAATTAATAGTATATCAATTTTTATCATGGTATCAGAGCACAAGATCATAGGCCTGTGTGTTGTGAGGCTATGTCCTTGGAGGCTGAGGAGATTCGTGGAGGACGTGGAAGCCACCGTGTTGTTTTCTGCAGAGGCTGAGTTTGCGTGAAGGCATTAACCGGTAGGGAGGTGTTGTCGCTCATTAGTGGAGGCTGCATGGAGGCCCAACTTTCTATCTGTCATAAGAGCTAGAGTTGAATCCCTATTGGATGAGCGATTGGAGAGACAACATTGGCGATTGGTTTGAGCAGTGATTTGGCACTGCACTTAGAGCTGTTGAACCGTTGCCGCCTTGGAGATAATGAGCCAAGTTGTCTGTACAACTGCTTGTTGAGTGAGAGAGATGGAGTCAGAGCAACCTATTCGAATTCTCCACCCCTTTTTCGAGCTGAGATTGTTTGAGCTTGTGGAAGATTAGATCAATAAAAGTGAGTTGAGTTGATTATTGATCGAAGCTCTCCAACGTATGTATCCAGTCCAGCTGAGTTGCCGATCTGCAGTCGAAGTGGGGTGTGTTTGGGTTATCAGCGGAGGAGAATGGTATTCATTGGAGCATTATTAGTTTTATACTTGCACTGTGTTTATTAGTTGGATGGGACTTGCATACGGTTGTGTGATACAAGGAGGAATTGTTGCCAGTATATTGATTTATTAACTTGGTTCCCAACATATTTAAGAAGACTATTATTGGGAAGCCCTCTTGATCTGAGGTCTTTTAGCCAGAGAAAGAGGAGATCCACTCGATAACGAGTCTAAGGGATTTGCGTGGGGACGTAGGGTGGCACAAAGGAGGCAGAGGAAACAAAGACCAATTTTCCATATGTGTATTCTTTTGGTTGCATTGTGTTTTTTGTTGCTACTTGTTTCAGGTGTCTTGACGAAGTCCAGGTTTGAAAAGGTCGGATTCTTTTTTTAATGATCCAACAAATTTCTCTGTTATTATTTTAATTGCATTGGTGACTTTGCTTCAGATTTTGTTGAGTGACATAGAAGCCAAAGTCTACACCACAAGGTTCTATGGTTGAAGAGCTGCCAAAGGGAGAAGTTTCCCATCTGCATGGTAACGAGATTGTTGGATTTCTTGAGAGGAATAAGTGGAGTCAGAAAGAAATTTGGAAGTGAGATAAGATAGATTTTTCCAATATGTCTGTATTTTTAGACATATTTGAAACTGATGATCTCTTTTTCATGTGGCCATTTGGAGGCATTATTAGCATGGGTAGTATTTGTTGAATCTTTGGTTAAACTAAGGGGGGGGGGGGGGGGGTGAATCAGTTTAACACATGCATCAGCAATTTAAATTTTCATCAAACTTATTTACAGCTTAATATGTGAACAGTCTTAAAATGTTGCAGCAAGTATCAAATTAATGTGACATCAACCTTATTGTGAGAGCAACAAACAATTAAACAGATTGAGTGGATCATATCAACATGTAAGCAACACACATAGAGACAGCAGATGTAAGTGGAAACCCATAAAGGGAGAAAACCACATTTTATTATTGTTGTGATGAAAAGGCAAGCTCCAACTCCCTCTCACCACTATTTTTCTGCAGGCACCAACCTACAGGAGGCTCCAACCTCAGTCAGCTACAAATGACATCTATCAAGCTCCAACTTGATAGGGAAGCTCAAAATTCCTCAATTTATCAAAAGAAATGTTTGCTGATTTACCTCAGATATCAGCTCTGTTCTGTAGCATCTCTTTATGCTCCTCTCTTCCTTATCTTCTCTACCTCAATCTTCTATACTTTGCATTCTCTATCTTTACTCTTTCTTACTTCTCAATGCATATCAAGTTGATATTATATATAGAGTTCATCACATGACTGTTTGTATTCCACAAGGAATTTGGAGTGAACAACCATGACCTTTTGGCTTCTGCCTTCTCATTCCTTTGTCCAACTCATTAAAAATATAACAATATGTACAAATTTCAATGTTACAATGGGATGTTTCTTTTCCTTCGGATACTTGCCTTTGCATCACAAACAATATAAAGCAATTAAAACATTTACATTTTTAGTTACAGTATATAAACTTCACTCAGCCCTTGGCTTGCTGGATTTGTCCTTTCTGTTGCTGTCATGCAACTGTCTTGTATACCTCTGTTTACTACAACTCTATGCACCTGTGCGTGTATACCTGTCAAACCCACATTTTCATTCCTGTGCATATTCACCTGTTCACTGCAAATGTGTACCTACTATATATATATATATATATATCTAATTTATAAATTCATGGCCCACATAACTTCACAATATGGCAGTCTTTACATGTGGAAGATTTTCTTATTTCATGGTTCAAACCATAGTCAATTTCATTTCTCCAACTCTTAATCGAAGGCTAACTTAACTTTCTGAATTTTTGAATCCATTATTCGAATCCTGCACAGACTTGGGCTCTCACACATGATTATCTGAATACATAGATATATTCGGTCACAGCACTATCAACTCACATTAAACTTTCTCTGTGCATTTAAAATGCATCCCAAAAATTGCCTCCAATACAAATCCACAATCTGGCAACCTGCAATGTTTAATTCCTAAGCTGGAAATTTAAATACTGTGCGGAACCTACTTCTTCAAAGGGTTATAAAAACCCCAATGTATATAATGTGCCCCTTTATAAAACCATCATTTATGAGTGCACTTTATTATCTTTGACTTTGATAAAACTTACCAAAGTATCAACATACACTATGGTTGGCCAGACGTTCATACTGTCATCGTAACTTTAACACTCTATACCTTGGTCAAAACTAGACATATCACACCATACCTTATTTCATGATCTTAGATCAAGATTCAATAGCCATTAGTCCCAATGGTCTACGGACTTCACCTTCAGTCTAAATGTATCATATAACTTCACATAAATCCGAATTGTGACTCTATGGTCTGGTGACATATATTATATCAGATACTAGTCTTCGTAGCTATATATTATATATATTATATATTCGCAGTAGTAAATATTTGCTTTATCCAATAATATATATACCAACATATGTATACTCCCCGAATTGAATGTCTTAAACATTAATATGAAACCTCTTGAATCGATGGCTGCAAACTTTACTGCATACCATTCGATGATCCAACGATCATCGCACAACCAAAGTGCACGTCATTTAATTCTCCGAGTTCACGCAATGGAGTGGGTCCCAATGCTTAACTCCCCTTCTCATCCTATGGTTGTAGGCTTATCGCACACTCATCCACTGATTCGACGAATATAATGCATATCACGTTGTTTTTCCTCCTGGGCTTTAATGCGCGATGAGAGCAGGTTCTCCAAACCGCTTAAGACCACGTGTCAACCTATGGCATTGATCGCATTCAAATTGGAAATACTGCTTACCGTACAAAGGTGGTGTGATATGTGTGGGGTTGGTTTCGCAAACCCGCTGTCACTGTTCCTCATGGTTCCAATTCCTCTTACTCACGGCTTCACCTCTGTCTTTTATTTCAACGCAAATTTGTTACCTTCGACCTTTCTTGTGGACTCATTCAAGGAATGAAATACTGTTACCTCAATTAGAGACTTGCTCTCCATTTGCGGGGTTCATAAAATTCTTCTCTCCAACATTGTGTTGACTTGGTCTTAATTAGCGCGTCGTGCCACTTCACTTTCAACAGGTTCCAATTGTGTAATCGCATTCTGACCTGATATGGAAATTACCATTGTATAATCGAAGGTCTTTTCCTTCGTTTCTCTTCAATAAGGCTTCCTCCACGACTTCGTGAGCCACACACTTTCTCGGCTCTTTAATTAAAACTCAAATATTCTGGATTCAGTTATCATGAAATTTTATGCAGCATTAATATAAACAGAGTTTCCTACTGTTGTATAAACAAAGTTTACTTTCTATCCTCATTACTCTGTCTCTCCAGGTCTGTTATCAAATGGCCCTCTTCTACTGTCCTCACTTGACTGATGCTGCTCCTTAATTCTCTTTTTGATGCCTCTGCTGCCTCTATTCTCTGCTACTTTTCTTTGTTGGTATTTCAGGTGCTCCTCCTTTGCCTCACTTCTTCATTTCTGCATTCTCTGCTTTTCTATCAGCTCCTTCTTCTTCTTTGCTCAGCTGCTACTTCTTCTCGGCCTCAGCTGCCTCCTTTTCCATCAATGACAACATTTCCAATAGTCTCCCCCTTTGGCATTGATGGTAACACCTTCACCAATACTTCAGTGATTCCTCCAAGTCTTCCTCTGCCTGTCTTCTTTTAGAGGATCCTATCCTCTGTTACTTTCTTTTCCTCCCCCTTTGACATCAATGGCAAAGGGTTGCTTTCTATCTCTTCATTTCCTCTCTCTGAGATGTGTTTAGGCCTTCTTCTTCAATCTTTGTACCCTGCTGCTTCAAACTGGTGTACACAAGTTGTTGAGAGAAAAATTTTGAGAATATTTGAACTTGTCTGTTGGTGATGATATGAGCTATGCTGATAATGTTGATAATGATGATCAATTTCTCTTTACTGATCAAATAGTCCTTCATACTCCAGATATTTTAACTGTTCTATCTTGATAATCTTCCAAACAACTTAAAGTTGTTTGATTGAAGGCTCAACAAACAAACTTTTCATTGAATCTTTATGCTCGATGTACTCTTGCCATAATCCTTTGATCCTGAGGACCTGTTTCATGCTTCCCTTGCTAGCTGATCTCCCCCTGGAATGATATTTTCGTTTCTGTTCTCCCCCTGAAACTGTGCTTTCTCTTCATATCAGAGAGTAGCATCTACATATACTACCCTTAGTCTATCTCTCAAATATTCAAATGGTTCTCTAGCAAGAGGTTTGGTAAATATATTTGCTATCTGTTCTTTTGTTGGTACATACTCCAGCTTTACTACCTTTTGAACTACTTGTTCTCGGAGAAAATGCTAATTGATTGGGATATGTTTAGTTTTTGAATGAAGCATAGGATTTTTTGATATGCTTATAGCACTTGTATTATCACATTTGATTGAGATAGGTTCATCAATGCTTACCTTCATGTACTGGAGGGTTTGCTTCATCCACATGACTTGTGTACAACATGCTGCTGATGCTATGTATTCTACTTCTACTGTAGATAGAGAAATAGATGTTTGTTTCTTGCTTAGCCATGCCACCAGACTTTCTCCTAGATAGAATGCACCTCCACTCGTGCTTTTCCTGTCATCCAGACAGCTAGCCCAATCTGCGTCTGTGTATGTTGTCAAAGTGAAGATTTTTCCTTTTGGATACCAAAGTCCATACTGTGCAGTTCCTTGTAGATATCTTAATATTCTTTTGACTGCTAGAAGGTGATTTTGTTTAGGTGCTGCTTGATATCTAGACACTAGTCCCACTGCTAGCATGATGTCTGGTCTTGATGCTGTCAGATACAGCAGGCTTCCTATCATGGATCTGTAGAGTTTTTGATCTATATCAGCAGATCCATCATCAGCACAGAGCTTGTATCCTGTGATCATGGGAATTGACACAGGTTTACAGTCTTCCATTTTGAACTTTTTCGACATTTCTTTTAAGTATTTTTCTTGTGATATGAATGTACATGTGTTCTTTTCCTGAATTTGAAGTCTTAAATAGAAACTGAGCTCTCCAATCATAGACATCTCAAACTCTGATTTCATCTCCTCAGTAAACCCTTTTTCTAGCTCATCTTTGTTGCTTCCAAACATAATGTCATCAACATATACAACAACAATCAGGAGTTCATTTTCATGGGCTTTTATGTATAGATTGTTGTCTTCTCCTCCTCTCTTAAAGCCTTGGTTTTGCAAGTATTTATCCAGCCTCGAGTACCAAGCACGAGGAGCTTGTTTTAGTCCATATAGAGCCTTCTTTAGTTTGCATACATAGTCTTCTTTGTCTGTTAATGAGAAGCCTTCTGGTTGTTCCATGTAGACTTCTTCTTCTAGATCTCCGTTCAGAAATGCAGATTTCACATCCATTTGATATACCTTGAAGTCTTGGTAGCATTCAAAGGCCAGAAACATTCTGATGGCTTCCATTCTAGCTACAGGGGAAAATGTTTCATCGTAATCAAGTACTTCGATTTGTGAATATCCTTTGCAGACAAGTCTGGCTTTATTCCTGATTACCTGTCCTTCCTCATTCATTTTATTTTTGAATACCCATTTTGAGCCTATGACATTTTTATCAGTGGGTCTAGGAACTAGTTCCCATGTATTTTTCTTCTCAATTTGGTCCAATTCTTCATTCATAGCATTCACCCAAGAATTTTCCTTGCTGGCTTCTTCAAATTCCTTTGGCTCTATTTGTGATAACATGGCTATGTATACCTCTTCTGTCTGTTTAGTTAGCTGCCTTCTTGTCTGGACCCCTACTCTTTTGTCTCCAATGATCTGATCTTCAGGATGGTTCTTCTAAGTGTATCTTGAGGGGGCTTTCGATCTCAGTTCAGCATCTTCTATTCTCTTGCCGGTTTCATCATCATCTTGGTTTTCTTCTTCATGATTGTCTGATGGACTGCTGCAGTCTGTATCTCTTGTATTGTTTGGAAGTTCTTCATCAAATCTCACTTCAATGATTTCTACTATTTTTCAAAGAGTCTTGCTATAGCACCTGTACCCTTTAATTTTGGAAGCATATCCTAGAAATATCCCTTCATCTGGTCTTGCATCAAATTTCCCAAGATTTTCATCATTATTCTTTATGTAACACTTGCTTCCAAAGATTATAAAATGTTTGATTGAAGCTGGTTTCCCATGCCATAGTTCATAGGGAGTCTTGTCACTGCTTGGCCTTAAGTGAGCTTTATTAAGGATATGCACGGCTGTGTGTACTACTTCTGCCCATAAGGTTTGAGGAATATTACTCTCTTGCATCATGGCTCTGGCAATTTGTTGCACAGATCTGTTTTGTCTCTCTGCTACTCCATTCTGTTGAGGTGTCCCTGCAATAGTAAATTGTTGCTTTATGCCATGTTCATTGCATAGGTTTGCAAAGTCATAATCTGTGAATTCACCTCCTTTGTCTGATTTAATGCATTTTAGCTTGCATCCTGTCTAATTTTCTGCTAAAGATTTGAATATTTTGAATTTTTCCAGAGCTTCCGATTTATTCTTGAGAAATGCAACCCATGTCATTCTAGAGAAATCATCTATTATCAGCATGAAGTAGGATTCTCCACTTGGTGTTTTAGTTCTTGCAGGTCCACACGGGTCCATGTGCACAAGCTGTAGTGGTCTTCTTGTTGATAACTCATCTTTGGCCTTAAAGGATGTGCAGGTCTATTTGCCCAATTGACATGATTTGCATATGGTATTGGAAGGCCTTTTTATTTCTGGCATGTCTTTGACCCCTTTCTTCTTGCTTAGTCTGATGATGTGATCGAAGCTGAGATGTCCAAACCTTTTATGCCATAACCATGACTCCTCAAGTTTTCTAAGATGACATGCTTCATCTTCCTCTTTCACAATGTAAACATTAATCTCTGTTCGAACTCCTTTGAGCAGAGTTTTACCTGTGGTGCTTGATCTGACTTCATAATCTTGTACTCTAAAAAGAACTTCACAGCTTTTATCACACATTTCACTAACACTCAGCAAATTTTCTTTCAGCCCATCTACAAATAGTACATCTTGGGCCTTTCCTCTGCCATTATCTAGGTTGACTGAGCCTTTTCCTTTTATTTTTCCTGATTTATCATTGCTAAAAGTAACATTGCCAGATTTCTTTTCATCAAAATTTATAAACTTGCTTCTGTCTCTAGTCATGTGTTTTGAGCAGCCACTGTCCAAATACCACTAGCTTTTAAGGTCTTGAGCAGTTAGAGCCAAGTCACATTTATTCACCTTCTTTATCCACTGGAAGCACCCTTTTGTTAGGTATCTTTTGTGAGATGATGAACTACATATTCTGAGAGGACATTTGGTAGGCATATGTCCAACTTGATTGCATACACAGCATTTGATCATAATTTTTGCAGAATTGTGAGTATGAACAAAATTTCTTTGATTCATAAACCTCCTTGAGGTGTTGTACATCAATCTTTGTCCATACTTTCTACACTCAATGATTTTATGGCCAAATTCCTTACAATAAAAACAGTAACCATAGATATTATTTGCATACATGATGTAAGGTTGTCTTCTCCATTTGTTTGCTTGAGACAGTCTCTTCATTGTTTGCATCTTTTTCTGGTTTGAATTACTCTTCTTTGCATGACAGTATGCAGCAATATGTCCTAGCTTGAGGTAGACATAACAGGTGGCATTCTTCATAGGAGGAAAGAATCTCCTTTGATGGATTCCAAATTTGGCATACTCAGGGGTATATGATCCTTTTTCTATTGTCTTAGTATTTATTGCATTATTTGTTATTAGAGGTTTCTTCTGATCTCTGTCTTCCTCATTACATGTTTCTTCTTTTGTAGGAATTGTTTGAGCTACTTCATCAACCTTTTCTGCTTTTACAAAAATAATATTTTTGTTTTCCTTTTCTTTGCTTTTACTTGATTCTCCTTCATAGCCTAGTTCAGTTTTTATAAGAGGAGATCTTTGAGCATCCAGAAATTCGTTCAACTTACTATAGCTTGTTGTTTGAGAGGAATTTGTAGACACTTTCCTCTGAGCATTTTCTAATTTCTTCCTCAGACATACTACTTCTTCTTCCAGCTTCTCTTTTTCTCGAGTTTTATCCTTGATTTTCTGAAGTAATATGTCTTTTATCTTCTTGGCTTCTTCAAGCTATGCCTTCAATTGCATGAGAACTTCTGAATTCTGTTCTTCTCGTACATACTTGAGGAGAATGTCCTTTTGTTTTCTACACTTCAGTTTGAGTCTATCAATCTCCTCCAGAGCACTTCTTAGCTCCCCCTCAAGGTCGACTTCACCTTCTTCTTCTTCATCTTCTAGCAGGAGTCCTTCAAGTTCTTCTATGGCCATCAATAAAAATTTAGAGGTTCCTTCTTCACTTGAGGGTTCATCTGAGTCTTCAGATGCACTGCTGTCTTGTTGAGCATAGAAGGATTTTCTACTAAATTTCTTTCCTTTCTGCCAGTTCTTTAATGTATTTTTCCCTGATTCTTGAGCCTGATTCTTTACTTTCTTGTGAGGACACTTAGCAGCATAGTGTCCAAAACTTCCATAGTTAAAGCATTTGAAAAGAAGTTTATCTTTGTATTTACCTGAGCCTATATCCAGTTTCTTGAAAAATTTAGCCTCTTCTTCATCAGAGGAAGAACATGTATCTTCCTTTTTTCTTTCTCCTTTTCTATTTTAAAAGCTGCCTCCCTCGTACTTGGCTTCTTCTGTGGGAGTCTCATCTCATAGGCTGTTAGATTTCTAAGTAACTGGTTCATAGTCAAGGTCTCCCAATCAACTGTTTCTTCTATTGCAGACACCTTGGGATTAAACCTGGATGGAAGAGATCTTAGAATATTTTGCACAATTATAATTTCTGGTATGGTTTCTCCAAGAGCTTTTATATTGTTAACAATTTCTGCAACTCTTAAGAAGAAGCTACCAACATCTTCATCATCATTCATTTTTAAATTTTCAAACTGGCCTCTATATACTTGAAGTTTGGCAGTCTTTACCTTTTTATTTCCCTCATGAATATTCTCTAGAGTGTCCCACATATCTTTGGTAGTCTTACTGTGCATTATTTTGATAAATTCAGCCTCACAAAGTCCACTTAAGATTGCATTCATGGCCTTAGCATTTGCTACAAATTCTTGTTTAGCTTCTCTTTCTGGGTTAGTTGCCTTTGGGGCATATCCAAATTCTACAGCTGCCCATACCTCTATTCCTAGAGACATTATGTATGCTCTCATTCTGATTTTCCAAAAGGCATAATTAGCACCAATGAAGAAAGGGGCTTTATTGGTTGAGCTTCCTTCTTGACTAGCCATCCTGGGGCCTAGGATCTCCTTTCAGTGGTTAAACTGGTACAAAAGGAACTGGCTCTGATACCAATTGTTGAATCTTTGGTTAAAATGAGAGGGGGGGGGTGAATCAATTTAACACATGCATCAACAATTTAAATTTTCATCAAACTTATTTACAGCTTAATATGTGAACAGTCTTAAAATGTTGCAGCAAGTATCAAATTAATGTGACATCAACCTTATTGTGAGAGCAGCAAACAATTAAACAGATTGAGTGGATCATATCAACATGTAAGCAACACACATAGAGACAGCAGATGTAAGTGGAAACCCATAAAGGGAGAAAACCACATATTATTATTGTTGTGATGCAAAGGCAAACTCCAACTCCCTCTCACCACTATTTTTCTGCAGACACCAACCTACAGGAGGCTCCAACCTCAGTCAGCTACAACTGACAGCTATCAAGCTCCAACTAGATAGGGAAGCTCAAACTTCCTCAATTTATCAAAAAAAATGTTTGCTGATTTACCTCAGATATCAGCTCTGTTCTGTAGCATCTCTTTCTGCTCCTCTCTTCCTTATCTTCTCTGCCTCAATCTTCTATACTTTGCATTCTCTATCTTTACTCTCTCTTACTTCTCAATGCATATCAAGTTGATATTATATATAGAGTTCATCACATGACTGTTTGTATTCCACAAGGAATTTGGAGTGAACAACCATGAACTTTTGGCTTCTGCCTTCTCATTCCTTTGTCCAACTCATTAAAAATATAACAATATGTACAAATTTCAATGTTACAATGGGATGTTTCTTTTCCTTCGGATACTTGCCTTTGCATCACAAACAATATAAAGCAATTAAAACATTTACATTTTTAGTTACAGTATATAAACTTCACTCTTCCCTTGGCTTGCTGGATTTGTCCTTTATGTTGCTGTCATGCAACTGTCCTATATACCTCTGTTTACTACAACTCTATGCACCTGTGCGTGTATACCTGTCAAACCCACATTTTCATTCTTGTGCATATTCACCTGTTCACTGCAAATGTGTACCTACTAAATATATATGCATATCTGATTTACAAATTCATGGCCCACATAACTTCACAATATGGAAATCTTTACATGTGGAAGCTTTTCTTATTTCATGGTTCAAACCATAGTCAATTTCATTTCTCCAACTCTTAATCGAAGGCTAACTTCACTTTCTGAATTTTTGAATCCATTATTCGAATCCTGCACGGACTTGGGCTCTCACACATGATTATCTGAATACATAGATATATTCGGTCACAGCACTATCAACTCACATTAAACTTTCTCTGTGCATTTAAAATGCATCCCAAAAATTTCCTCCAATACAAATCCACAATCTGGCAACCTACAATGTTTAATTCCTGTGCTGGCAATTTAAATACTGTGCGGAACCTACTTCTTCAAAGGATTATAAAAACCCCAATGTATATAATGTGCCCCTTTATCAAACCATCATTTATGAGTGCGCTTTATTATCTTTGACTTTGATAAAACTTACCAAAGTATCAACATACACTATGGTTGGCCAGACGTTCATACTGCCATCGTAACTTTAACACTCTATACCTTGGTCAAAACCAGACATATCACACCATACCTTATTTCATGATCTTCGGTCAAGATTCAATAGCCATTAGTCCCAACGGTCTGCGGACTTCACCATCACTCTGAATGTATCATATAACTTCACATAAAGCCGAATTGTGACTCTATGGTCCGGTGACATATATTATATTAGACATCAATCTTCGCAGCTATATATTATATATATTATGTATTCGCGGTAGTAAAGATTCACTTTATCCAATAATATATATACCAACATATGTATACTTCCCGAATCGAATGTCTTAAACATTAATATGAAACCTCTTCAATCGACAACTGCAAACTTTACCGCATACCATTCGATGATCCGACGATCATCGCGCAACCAAAGTGCACATCGTTTAATTCTCCGAGTTCACGCAATGGAGCAGGTCCCAATGCTTAACTCCCCTTCTCATCCTACGGTTGTAGGCTGATCGCGCACTCATCCACTGATCCAACGGATATAATGCATATCGCGTTGTTTTTCCTCCCGGGCTTTAACGCGCGATGAGAGCGGGTTCTCCAAACTGCTTAAGACCACGTGTCAGCCTATGGCATTGATCGCTTTAGAATTGGAAATACCGCTTACCGTACAAAGGAGGTGTGATATGTGTGGGGTTGGTTTCGCAAACCCACTGTCACTGTTCCTCACGGTTCCAATTCCTCTTACTCACGGTTCCGCCTCTGTCTTTTATTTCAACGCAAATTTGTTACCTTCGACCTTTCTCGTGGACTCATTCAAGGAATGAAATACCGTTACCTCAATTAGAGACTCGTTCTCTGTTTGCGGGGTTCGTAAAATTCTTCTCTCCAACATTGTGTTGACTTGGTCTTAATTAGCGCGCCATGCCACTTCACTTTCAACAGGTTCCAATTGTGTAATCGCATTCTGACCTAATATGTAAATTACCATTGTATAACCGAAGGTCCTTTCCTTTGTTTCTCTTCAATAAGGCTTCCTCCACAACTTCGTGGGCCACACACTTTCTTGGCTCTTTAATTAAAACTCAAATATTCTGGATTCAGTTGTCATGAAATTTTATGCAGCATTAATATAAACAGAGTTTCCTACTGTTGTATAAACAAAGTTTACTTTCTATCCTCATTACTCTGTCTCTCCAGGTCTGTTATCAAATGGCCCTCTTCTATTGTCCTCACTTGACTGATGTTGCTCCTTACTTCTCTTTTTGCTGCCTCTGCTGCCTCTCTGCTACCTCTGTTCTCTACTACTTTACTTTGTTGTTATTTCAGGTGCTCCTCCTTTGCCTCACTGATTCATTTATGCATTCTCTGCTTTTCTATAAGCTCCTTCTTCTTCTTTGCTCAGCTGCTCCTTCTTCTTGGCCTCAACTGCCTCCTTTGCCATCAATGACAACATTTCCAACAATATTTTCGAGTCAAAATAAATTTCAGAAAGTTTTATTGATGACCACGAGAATCAAGAGGCACAATCTGCCCTGTAAGATCCTGAGATTGAAGACCCACTAGTTGTTCCTCAGGAAGAATGTAAACATGAAGCTGATTACAAAGACTTGGCAGAAGAAGACAAAGTTGGAAAGAACTCAAATTATGAGGATCTCATGAATGTTTCTCACTGTGCAGATGTTAGCAACAACAACAAGGAAAAAGCAACAAAATTTGAAGATGAATTAAAGTTTCTTGAAGCATGGCTTGAAACACCATGTTTTTATAAAGTCAACATAGAAGTTGCACCAATGAATGTTGAAGACAACATGGATGATGTTCAGATGTTTGACACCAGAAGTAGTGAGAGAAAAATTTCTCCTACCAAGCTTGTACTTTCTAAAGTGTTATCAATTACCAACAATCAAGATATAAGGAATGGCAACTTACAATCAAGATCGAGGAGGATAAGGGTTCAAGTGTTCCGTCTTTGGAGAAGAAAACGTAAAAAGGAGGAGAAGATCTATCACTACATCATGGCAAGAAAAGTAAAGATGAAGCCTCGCCTAGGAATGAACAAGCATGGACTCTCAAGAAAGAAGACTAAAATGAAAACTATGTTACCAAGTTTTTTACGTTCTTTTGTAAGTTTAGTTGAGACTAGACCAACAAGCATATGCTATTCTTTTAGTACCCTTTGTCCATTAAGGGTGAGTGTTAGAATTAATGGAGAAAGCTAAACTTATTTGTTTTTTGTGATAATGATAGGATTGAGACTCTAAGATTATGTCTATATGTACACGATTCTTCTGAATGAATTGTAGTGCATTCTGTGGAGTGCTTGGGCACTCTCCACGTATCTCTAGAAAGCCGCTTAATTAATAGTATATTAGTTTTGATCACAAGTTAAAGTGTGTACAACACTATTCTAGGTAGAAAATAATAAAAAATAGTATATTAGTTTTGATCACAAGTTAAAGTGTGTACAACACTATTCCAGGTAAAAAAAAAGTAAAAATAAATAATTTATACAAAAGGTAAAAGAATGATACATGTAATAAGCCAAAAGACTCTTCCCTTTGAGATGAACTTTTCTAATTGCTATTTTTCATTCTCTGTACTATCAGATTTATTGTTAGACAATTGAGAGTTCTTCCACCCTTAAATCCCACAGTTTTAAATGTCAACCAAATCTTCATTTGTGTAACCGTTCAACATGTTGATATTTAAAATAATAATTATAACCCATGAAAAAAACAACCTGACACAAATATATTATTATAAACACTCATTAATGGAGAACCAGGAAAATCCACCTCCGTATAAGGACGAGAAGGGAGAGGATACTCTTCGGAACTGGAGAGATATGCTACCGAGGCACTCACATGCACTTAAAATGATTAATCCGCTGAGAAGGCAAAGACTCATGCTACTGCCGATACCAGGTATCCAACAAGCAATACTGAGTTGGGTGAAATATAAAAAGAAGTTAGAAGCCATTTTTGTTTAGAGAAAATATACTCTCTGATAACTTGTTCTTTTTGGGTTTTACTGTGATCGATCCAGGTGGCGATACCAGTCAAGGCTGGTCTGGACTCGGCTCCTCAGGAAGAATGATGGAGTTTACCAATTGATTTCTTCGAGAGAGAAAAATATAACTCATATTCAAAATGCAATTTTTATTTAGATGTACGTACAAATATTCTAAGATTTAGGCTTCTGATAGGGTCTGCACGTTTTGTGAGACGATTCATTCGGATCAGGCCTTCGTTGATTACTTGCCTATGGCACTGTTTTTTATTTTGAGAAATTTATTCACATTAGGTCACTGAACGATCGATGAATTTCATTTGAGTTTTAAAGTTTTTCAGAATTGAGATTTTTGTGATTTGAATTGAGTTGATTTTTGTTTTAGCAGATAGCGCATTAAATTGGACATTGGTCTTGTATTCTAATATGGGCCTTTGGGGTGCGCTTGTTTCATTAAACATTGAGTATTGGGTGTCATTCATTTTCAATTTTCTCTATGTTACTGGCAACGGGTGTCCGTTCACATGGATTGGATTTTTTCCATGGAAGATTTTGGTGAATTCTGGCCATTTTTAAACCAGTCCGCGGCATCTGGTGCTCTGTCATGGTTAGTTTAACTTCAACAAGTTATCTAAGAAATTGAATACCCATAAGTTCCTCTAGATGTGTAAAATTGCAAAAAATTACAAAACATGTAGGGGTTACGAATAACTGACAATTTCTAATACTTTTCATTCTGTCAACGGCTTGAATACACTGAAATTATGCTTCGCTCTGTATTTGGTAAAAAACGGACATATTATATCTTTATAAAATCATAAATTGAACGAAAATCATTCGTACACTCAAAATTTAAAACCAAAATGAATTCTGATAATCCGCAATCAATATAAACTAACCCGGTACAAACCCAAGGTCAAATTACCAATCTTTGCATCCACATCCAACCCTGAACAGCTGGCCTGCAGATTTGTTTATAAAGGCAAATGCATGAATTCCTGCTTTCACACTCCATAAAATGTCCACGATCCATCGTTAACCAGGATTAGCTTCATAATATATCTTCACCATTTCTCCAGCTTGAATACCCAGTGACCCCCACGAGGTCCCTCATGTGGCTGATGAGTTTATTTTGTGACTCTAATTTATGTGATATCTATCAATAACATTTGTTTATGTTTTTTAATGTTATACTTTTAAAAAGTATATATAATCATATTCAATCTTTAAAGAAAGTTTAATATGAAAAAGATTTATAATAAATTTTGAAGTGACTGATTTTTAAAGTATAATTATCAAATCATTTACTTTACCTGAAATAAAGATATGGATTAAACATAGATAAGTGGTTTGGTTGAAAATCTTATTTTCCTTGATTTTATGCATTATATTTAATTGCATAAAATAAAATAATAATCTAATTTTAATTAACTTATTCAGGTAACATAAAAATAAGAAAATTTAAGAAAATCTAAGAAATAAACAAAAATCATATTTTGAAGAATAAAAATAAGAGTAAGGAAGCTCATTAATATAATGTTTAATATTTAATTTTAAATTGGGTAACTATGTATGTATACATTTACATGAGAGTATGAATATTTTAGATAAAAGTAAATTGTAATTTTGTATGGGTGAGATGAATGATATGAGCCACAAAGGCTATAAAAAAAAGGTTTAAGATTAAAAAAAAAAAAAATTTGATACATTTTAATGCTACACTGATGTTATAATGATAAATGAATTTTGATTAATATTGTTGAAAGTTTAGTTAATTGAGTATTATGGAGAAATGAGATATTGTCAAATCTAACATCCACAAATTATGGAGAAAAATTAAGAATGTGAATCTTAACTCAATTTCAATTGTGAGATAAAAAGATAGCAGTATCTAGTAATTAACTTATACATGTAACACAAAAACATAAATAAAATGTTCTATTGAGCCACAGGTCATTCTACAATGAGTGTGAAGGCTATGTGTAAGTATGTCCATCTTCAACTTATGTGTAAGTATGTTTGTTTTCAACTTGAAGTTGACACGTCTCCTTTTTAAAATACAAATAAAATATTCTCTAAATAGAAAAGCAATGTCATCTATTATAAAAAAAGAAAAAAGAATATGCTATGCATGTTTAATTAGTTTTCCATGTGACCTAATATAATTTCATGTAAAGTAATTAGAAGTAAAAAAATATGTGAAAAAAATGTTTAAACATTATACTTTTCAAAAATATTATAACACTTTATTTAAGTAAATTATTTGAAGATTTAGATTAACTCACTTATGTGAATATCAATTTCATATATATCTATATATAAAAAAAATGTTAAAAGAAAATATTTTAATGTTGTATATAATAAAATATTCACTCTTAAGATGGATCCATGCTATCATGCTATTAATAAACTATATAGTATAAATTCCTACTTGAAATTAAGATGAGTATCAAATTTGGAGTTACATTAATTATTATTAATAAAATCTTTGCAGTTTGGAGACCATGTCATTGAAAGTGTAGGAAAAGAAAGTTCTATAAAGTATAAGGAAAAAAACTCAATGCAAAAAATCCAAGTTAACACAACTAGACATACCTTCTATATTTTGAATTTTTTTTTTATTGTTACAACATAAGCTCAGCAGCCATACTAAGGTACACCTTTATATTATTTTAGCCTAAAATTTAGTTTTTGCATTTATACCTTAGTTTTATTAAGCTCTAATGACTTTCACTTTTCAATTTCAATAACTTCAAACATTCTTATGCACATTGATAGTATTATTAATGTATTTATAAAACATTCTCATTGTAAACATTTACATTTTTAAAGCATTTAGGTTTTCAATGTCAACATTTACGTTGAAAAAAAGTGCATTTAGATTTACATTTGGTTTAGACTTCTTATGTTTTCTAGCAAAAATTTATAACAATTTTATAATGAAACATTTAAATTTAAGTTTATATAGATGGTTACATAGATTATATTGAAGTATTTACATTTAAGTTTACTATTTACATTGAACTCTTTATATTTAAGCTTACTTTTAAACATGCTTATACAAATTAATGTCAATGAGAGATTACATTGAAATATTTGCATTTAGATTTATACTTAAATGTTCACATTAAGTTTCACATTTCTTCAACTCATTCTCTCATAAATTATTTATTTCATTTCCTTCATGTTACATTTATATTATATTTCAATTCCAAGGAGTTTCATTCTTGTAACCAGAACATTATAAGAATCTCCATTAGAACACTTTATTGTCTATCTCAACTTGACTGAATAAAATTATATTTATTCATATTTTTTTAATTTAGTTTATACACTTAATGTCATTAATAATTTCATTTAATCACTTGAAACCTTAAGACATAATTGCAATTGTATTATTTGAAGTGGTATTATGAAAGGAGATCATATATTCACTCTTTAGTATAGGTTAGATTGGTTAAGTTATGATCTGAAAGTTCCATCTCAATTTTGTTGGTAGAATTCAAATACAATCTTGATTCCTTTGAATGTTTAAAGGGGTTGTCCATAAGTCCATCAACCCAACTATAGATGCCAAAAAACTAAGGTCTAGAAACTCTTTTAATAATAAGTTTTTAGAAATAAGCATTTAATGTACATGTAATGAAAAGCAGGGCACCATGTAATATCTTGTTTTCTCAAGTACATATGTAGTTTTCATTTGTAAGACTAACCATTTAGTGTTACATTTTCATTTTACACTGACAAATTTAAAAAATTCAAATTAAAGCATCTCGACATTCAAAAAGGAAAATTGAGTTATAAAATTGTCAGTTTGCATATAAGCATAGTATCATCATATGAGAAATTATCACATAATGAATTGAAACTCTAAAAATGGCATTACTTAGAAGCTTTCATTCATGCACTATGCATGTATTACCAGAGGATGAAGAAATTGAAACACAAACAACTGAATATAATTCATGAATGCCACATGATGAAGACAATAGGACACCACAAATAACTGAACCAGAAATTAAAGCTGAGTTATCATTAAATTTTTTCCTCTATGTTGGAAATCGTTTGGAAGCTTACATGAACTGGTATGTGTGAATAACTTTACATCAAGATATTGATATCTATTAACCAGTCATTTGCATCAAATGGTTCAGTATGCAAAGAGTCCCAGATGATGGATTGGACCCCTAGTTTTTTAAACTAATTCATTCATTGAGAACGTATGTTCCTTGGGATTTTATATACCAAAGGAAATTGGTGGGAATAAATGTTCTAATCATAGTGTTATTTTCATTGGAATTATTTTATTTTCAATATTTTTCCTTCAATGTGTTTCTTGGGATCCCAATGTATAATATACTTAATTGTCTCAATTACTTAATTTAGCTCATGTATGGAATCCTCTTCAGTTCTTTGAAAGTCAACATATCCCCCCTTCTAACAATTTAATGGAATATCAAGACTACACATTCCAACTATGTAATTTGGATATGTAGAGCATCACATGAGGATCTGTAATATTGAACAAATCATCAACGTGATAAATATATGGAAAATTGTAATTGAAATGATGAACATATAGGACTTGAGGCATTTGCAATGAAATTATTCTAAAGTGGATTTTGTGCAATCTCTCATTATATTTATTTGACTCCGAGAGGAGTCAATATAGAGTAACACATTAACATAATGCATTTACAAGGAAATTCTTGTAAGTGGATTTGTTAACAACCTTTCTTTATATTTTATTTTAGTGGCATAGGAGTCATTATATAGTATACCTCATTAACATAGTGTGTTACTTCACTAGTATTGGATTCAACTGTGTCACTTTTTATAGAAGTTAACTACAAAATATAGGGATGCTACATAACAACAACACATTTTCCCCCAGATTGTCTTCTAGTTTTCCTAGATTTTTCATCTGAACATCACACCCTAGATATTTCAAATCGCATTGAAACTACAATGCACGTGTGGAAGCAATAAAATCATTCAAAGCACACATGGAAAAGAGAGAAAACCTAATTCCAGTATTCTTGGGGCATGGTGAAATAATTTGTAGGAGATGCAGAAAGGAGAGAACTTCTTGCTAATCAAGCACAAAGTATTCTACTAGCCTTGAAGTAGAGGTTTCTTGGCTTGCCATAGATCATTTTGGACATCAACAAGATGCAATACAAATCCCTCAATAGGTTCCTCATTTCAAATGATTTTCTCAACACTCAGACTATCTCAAAACAAATTGTCTAATCATCTCCTCATTTTTCTTAAATCATATGTCGATTCAAATAAACATTCACACCCACTTTGTTTCAACCAATCTTAGTTTTCTAAACATGATTTTAAAACGATGGCCCATGACACATGGTTACACTTACATCCCTCATTCTTGAACTCATATATGGGTCAATTTGCAAAAAAAAATTCATACTAAAACATGTTGTGAAAGGATGGTCTCAACATCATAAAGAAAATTAATTAGCCTATTTAAATGAAGTGGAACATAATATAAAATCCTTGTATCTTAATTCCAATGGGGTCTTCTCGAATGATGTACTAACCACTCATAGAGAACTGGAACAAGAGAGATATGATATTCCTAACAAATAAGATAATGAGTGACACCTTAAAAGTAGATATGTGTGGATTAGTGAGGGTGACACAAATATTAAGCTGTTATATTGCATAGAACAAGGTATTCTTTATGAAAAAAATATGACAAAAAGTTAGCTTAAAATCGAAGGGTTGTGAATGTTACATATATGACAATACTCCCCATCAACATAAAATGATTTACAAAATTGTCGGAAAAGGGAGAACTATTTGTTATAAAGAAACAAATTTGTCATAAAAGTTATCATAAATTCAAAATCAATGAGAGGCGAGCTTTAAATAAAACCAACCCTATGTTAAAATAAAAAAAAATTATGTTGTTTTTTTTAATCAATTTTTTTTCAATAGTTAAGATAAATTTGAAATAAAAATAAAAAAAATCTTATATTAAAATAATAAAAAATTACTCTATTGTTTTATTTTTAATTAATTTTTGTTGGATAATTTTGAGTTGGTCAAGTCATAGGTGGTTGGTGGTTTATTGGATTGTGTGAATAATCAATATCTTCAACCATGTAGAGGGTTCTTCACCATGCAAATTGTTGCAATGGTCTGTTAGAAATGTCAATATAAATCGATGATATATATAAGAAGTTATAATAAATATTAGAATTTTGGCCACTAAGAGATGTAAACCATGTATTGTTGAGAGGGAAATGCAAATTACTAAAATAGTTTGTTATTAGTGTCAGTGCAATTCAAAATGTTTCTCTATAATTTTAGAGATGATGTTCTCAAAGGAAACAATGGAGATATTGAACATCATTAGCTGCATTGCACTAGAGTTTCCCATCGAAGTTGCATATTTTACACCAAACATTATGAATCATTCAGAGCTGATGTCTGGCTCATTTTAATATAATACATGGTGATGTCTAAAATTTGTGAGGTTGTGATGAAAATTTATATTTGGAAAGATAGTCCTCATATTGTTCATGAATTAATATTATTTTATTTAGCTTATCTGATGGCATCTACTACTTTTATTTTTTCAAAATATATCAAATATTTTCTATTGGAACTTACCATCTTTGAAAATTAAGAGGCAATGTGTGTTGGAAAGATTATAGAATCTATCAATTTGGCATAATATTAGTGATTTCTCTTTATCTTCTAGCTTTTAATGGAATTTTGTTTACTAATTTTTATCTTCAATCATTTTTTTACATGGCACGATTTTTTCTGGAATTTATGCCTTACGATGTTTCTTTTGCAACATCGGGTGCAATTGTTAGTTTATATGAAATCAAAAGTTACAAAAGAAGTTATGTATGTGACATCACTAAGATAATGAATCTTTAATATTTTATTTTTAAATATTTATAGTAATTAACATGCCTTGTAGTAAAGTCTTCATGTGACAAGTAGGGCGTATGGATTTTTTTACATAGGACAAGCTTCAAGCAAAAGGATTCGTTGCCCCTCATTTTTCCATTTATGTAATCAATTAAAGGGACCAAAAAATCATCTACTAGACCCTTGCTCTTTTGCTTCCAACTTATGGGAGAGAGGAGCTACAATATTCAGACAATCTAATAGAGTCCAACATAAAATCTTAGAATCAATCATTAATTGGAGGGACTCTACATTCAAGAACATGTTTGTAAACATGACGCGGAAGTGTTATCTAACTTAGTCCTATGGGAGAAATGAAAGGAAAGGAACAAGAGAATTTTCAAAAATAACAAACAACTATGTAATAAAGTCTAGAAAATTATTCTCCAAATATCCAAGAAACTTAAGTGTATCTTTGAATTGTTCAAATAAACATCACAATTTTTTGGTTGAGTTGTAGTGCATGTGAGTTCACAAACAAATAATCTAAAATATCTATTCATAAGGAATAAACAAATTAGGTAAACAAAAATCAAACAACATTAACTCTAAATGCTTGTAGAATTTTATTAATATGTATATACTTTACGAGATATAATTCAATTTTAAATATACATGTAGAGCTTTATATCATACCATATGGACCAATACCATGGTTTATCAATACTACATGCCGAAAAAATCATAACTCATTTCATATGACACATGTTCATATGACATTTTTTCTTAAATTAATTAATTTAATTAAAATAACAAAAACATAAATTGAAGATAAATTAAATGGAGCATAAATCATGTGTCATTCAATTAAAGAGAAACATATAACTAAATGTAACTTTGAACAATAAGATGACACCATATAGTTTTTGAAAAAAACTATCATTAAAATGATAACATAATTTCTTTAAAGTGACTTTTAATTGGATTTCAAAATTTACAAAGTGTGTATAAATTTTAAGATACCCAAATTTAAAAAAATAAAAATTCAATTTTTCATCACCCCACTTTACTAAAAGGTATAATGCATTCATGATTCAACCAAATAAATCATGATATGATAATATTATGAGTCACATATAAATATATCAAAAGTATTTGATAAGGTATAATGCATTCATGATTCAACCAAATGAAACATGATATAATCATCTTATGAGCCAATAATAAATATATCAAAATTATTTTATTATTATAAAAAAATAGAAAATTAACCATAACAATAATAACTTACTATCATTAAATCAAATTAACTTACCATATAATACTTAAATATAAACGACATCAATAAACACATAATTTAGTTTAACACTTAAATTCAATTTATACAATAGTATTGGTAAAAGAAGAAAATAGTAATGCACCATGAAAGATTCTCACCACAGTCTACAAACACATATATCGAATATTAAACCAATTAAATTTTTACAAAACCATTAAAACATCAATTATAAAATAATTAATTATGGTAATTAAATCAAATTAACATATAATGCTTTGATATTGGTAAAAGAAACAAATAATAATGCACCATGAAAGATTCTCACCACAATCTACAAACACATATATCGAATATTCAACCAATTAAATTTTTACAAAACCATGAAAATCTCAATTATAAAATAAATAATTATTGTAATTAAATTAAATTAACATATAACGCTTTAAAATATATATAATTTTAAGTTGTAGTTTAACCAACTTGTTTTTGTAAATCCAAGTTATACTTATTAAACTTTCAGATTTTGAGGGCCTTAAAGATTTTGAGGGCCTTAAAGGTTTTTGATAGTGCTTAATTTTTTTTTCCAATCACTTTTAACCATCCAAACAATTCCTCTACCTAAATATACAACTCCTAATTTTAATAAATATTATTATATTATCACAAATTAAATTGATATGTTATATAATTTAAAATATAATATTTTTTATATATAAAGAAAGAAATATATTAAAAAAAAATTCTAATATATATAATAAATTACAATAATATAGAATAATAAAAAAAATAAAAATAAACACATAATTAAATATATACAATCATATTATATACATTTATATTCGTAAAAAAAGAAAATAGTAGTGCTACATGAAAGATACTCATTCGATCTACATACACATATCGAATATGGAATCAACTGAATAATTACAAAAGCATGAAAACTTCAATTATAAAACAAATAATTGTGGTTGTCATTCAATCAAATTAACATATTATGTTTTAAAATATATTTTTAATAGGTGTAATATAAAAATTTAAGATGGAAATTTAATTTATTTTAAAATTTAGAAATTTTGGTGAATCTAACTAGTTTGTAATATGTGATCTCGAAAATGTTTGGCAATATTTTTGTAAAAATATTCAAATTTCTAATAATTTTATATAGTCTTTATAATATTTTTGGCAATTTTAAGGGTAAAACAATTTTATAGTATAAAATTTAGGCAAATCATTTTTAGAAAAATAGAAATCAACAAAAACATGGAAAATTATCCCACTTAAGAATATTAGTCCCTAAAATCTTTGTGTCATGAATTAAATTAACATGTTAAATAATTCAAAATATAATTTTTTATATATAAAAAAGAGAAAAATGTTGGGAAAAAAAACCTTTCTAGAAAATATAATATAAATAAAAAATATATACTAAATTATAATAAAACTAAAAATAAGAGGTTTTATACACCAATTTATCTAGTAAATCATGAAGTTTTAGCGCTCGAGGGTGGCCGACTGTTAAAGCCTCCAGGGTGGCCGACTATTAAAGCCTCCAGGGATGATTGCCATAAGCATTTGTGTTTGCTTTGGTGTTAGCTTATGTAGTTGGGAGTGTGGATGAGTGGTTTGCTGGTGGTGAAACATTGATGTTTACACTTGATTTGGACCGAAACCAGGATTTTGTTTATGACTCTTAGCGGCACTTTTGTACTTTTGTCATCTGGTGAAATTTTTGGTCAAAAAATCTAGTGGGGGTGAGACCACATGTGTTGTGACTTTTGTACTTTTGTTATGTGGTAAACTTTTTGGTCAACAAATCTAGTGGGGGTGAGACCACCTGTTTTGTGACTTTTGTACTTTTGTCATGTGGTGGACTTTTTGGTCACTGACTATATGTATTTTTTTTTCTAGAAATGAATAGAACCTTGACTTACAAAAAATATATATATAATTAGGTGAGTTTTATGTTTGGATTGAGAAATAGTTGTATTATATATATACATTTTCTTAAAATATTTTTAAAATAAATTATATTTTTAATATATATATATATATATATATATAGTGTTTGAATGAGTCTAATGGTTAAGGGCATGTTTTTTCTCATAAGAGGTCATAGGTTCAAAACTAGAGCGAAGTAGAATATGTATAACTATGATAAACTTATCATAATGGACCAATATATGGATTATGGATAGTAAACTAGCCCTTTTAAAGTTCAATAATTAAACCAAGTAGCTATGCCACCTAGTTACTCGCTTTACAAAACCACTCTTGCTTACTTATTAAATATGAACATTATTTTTTAATAATTTTAATAGTTCAATAATTAGACCATGTAGCTATGCCACCTTGTTACTCGATTTACAAAACCACCCTTTCTTACTTATCAAATATGAATATTATTTTTTAATAATGTTAATAATCACACATGTATAATATGCAACATTGTTATTTAATACTTGCCTCTTATTAAAAAAGTAATTGATAACATAATAACATGTGAGAATAATTATAAGGTAGTATAATATAGAGTTACTATATTAAAAAAACATGGAACATTCAACTAATTAAAATAGTCACACACATGCTCACAGGGTAGAATAGCCAATGACAGGGTAGTGGTGAAAAGGTAGCCAATGACAAGATGTTCTGTTAACGCACTCAGTGGTGAAAAGGTTACAGGTTCAAAACCTCATGGTTAAAAATCCAACCATGATGAGGAGTTGTGATCCCTAGTGATGATTTTGAAGGCTTAGAAGCCCTTAGATCCTGGTAACTAAAGTTAAAGGATATGTATGATAGTCATCTCAAGACTTACAATACCTAATAAATAAACACAAAATGATCACCTACATGGAAATATAATTGTTAATTATATAATTTTTTAAATTATTATACTTTAAAAAAGATAATTTTTTTTTTTGAGATTATTATTAATAATTTAATTATTACTAAAAGTTGTTTTAAATCTAAAGCAATTATATTACAATAATGTATAACTATTATGATGTTGCTATATTAATTATAATTTTTTTACAATTTTTTATGAAAAAAATTGCATATTAATTAAAAGTCAAATATTTAATTTGACAATCTAATTATAATATAATTTTTCTTTTGATTGGTATAATAAAACAATAATTTAAATTTATAAATGTATAAACTAAAAATATCTTAATAATACTATCCAAATTTGTATATATGGATTATGAGACAGAGAGACATAATGGTGGTAATCAAGGTATAAGGTTATCTATTTTGCACGGAAAACAATGTGGTGCTCCGGTGTTTAAACGAAAAGTAACTTGAATACTTTTGGTCCTTGTCAACCTATTTAGCTGTATTCGCACGCAACTAACGCCAATATCTTGAAACAAAACCTCTCAAATTGGAGGATTAGGCTCTACATCAATACTTGGTAACTCCACTTTCAATTTAGGAGGAATTTATGCTTTGAGCTCCAATGAATGATCTTGGCTTACCCATAAAGGTGGGAGGTGCAACACTAATATAGAAACTATTGAATGGGGTTGTCATTGATGGCAACGTTGTTTCTTGAACACTCTTAATATATGTCATGATTACATCAGTGGAAAACTTCAATGGAGTTTTCCATGGACAAGTAGCCCTGGAAGAACACTCTTAATATATGTCATGATTACATAAGTGGAAAACTTCAATGGATTTTTCCATGGACAAGTAGCTCTGGAAGGATGGCAGGAAACCCTAGTAGCTCCACATTTGTTGAAGGTTTTGAGGCTGAATATTGGTGAATTTAATCTCAAGCTCATCATCTGTGGATGCTCCTCGTCGTGTCGATTCTGATGGTGTATAGCATGTCTTGTAACTCCTCACGATTGAGGAAATATTGGCATTTAAAGTTTATGCCCCATCTTGTGATATAAAACCCTAACATCAAGAGATGTGGCAACTCACCAACTGATGTCTAAATAAGTGTTCTATTAAATCAAAATTATTTAGGTTACTATGATTATGGTTTTTGAGTTCAAAAAAATGAAAGCGTATTTATGGTGACACCGACACTAAATTAGAATGAATGTTCAAAACATTGATCCACTTTGTTGTCAAACATTTTCATCAAAAGCATTTCTCACAATCCCAACCACTTTGATGTGCTGCAACTTGATGTACATTCCAGTCACGAAAAAGAGATCCAAAGTATCTGTAATTCTCGTTGTAAAAAGCCACGTATGAAAGGGATACTTATGCTAAATCCATGAGAACTTTTCCTCTTCCTGATCTTGAATTTTTTTTTTTGCTTTTGAAAGAGATTAGTGAAACAAGATTTAAATTAAAGAACGAACCTTGATCACTTTGTACTTTCAATCTTTATTTATATCATTCTTTGCATAAAGAAAAATTCATGACATTCCTCGAGACAACACGCTTCAACTCCCTTCCATACACTTAATTAATCACCCATAACACAAATTCTTACAAAAATTTTCACAATTGTGTCGATTTACATCGAAAAAAAACACACCAGACACCTAGAGAACCATATGCTAATAAATGTTACAGTAGAATTTGCAAAATTTTTGTTGTTAAATTTGTATAGCAGAAGATGTGTCATTAGTGGATAGTTTAAGCATCAAAGTGTAAAGTTAGCTCACCAAAAGGCAACCGCCCTTGCTAATCTCAAATGAGATGGATTGGATCCGAAAATGCCAAATGAAATATGTGTGCAGTGGGATTGTAGAAGATGGGAATAATCATAATTGAATGTACTTTGGAATCTGGTTGTAGTTTGAGTGGGCATTTCCCGATACTTATCTTCATCAAAGGCCACAAATTAGAGCTGAGGGCCCCTTACAAAATTTCCCATTTCATTTTCTTTCTAGCGCTGCCATGAATGCTCAGGCCCAATTTTCCATCTTGATCTGCCTCCATGCTCATGTTTGAGGTTGACTATGGTGATCCATCTGATTGAGGCTGAGATGACGATTCCAATTGGTTTCTGTTATAAGAAGTGCAGAATAAACTGCAAGGAATTCCCATCAATGGCAGGCGGGCGTTGGCGATAGTAGTGAGTTGCATGTGATTGAGAGGTGATGTTAGGTAATGTAGTGTAAAGTTCGGGAGCTGCATGGCCATGGTGGGCTGCATACTCTGGCGGAACCCAAATACCACTGAGAACCACTAAATGAGGAGCTTGTGTCACTATTCCCATGGCTTGAGGGCAGCTTGAACTTCCACAGATCCTTTTATGTCCAGTCCTGCACGGTTATAAGCTTATATTGTGGATGGATGTAAATAAAAATTTTCATCTAGAAATCTAGGGAAGAAAAGGAACTCAAAAAAATCAAGGTAAAGCTTGTGAGTAGCTGTTAATATCCTCTTCAATCCACTAAATCTAGGATAGGGCAAACCAACATCCTTATTTGAAACGTTTAAGTGCAAGAGTATAAAGAACATTTATCTCTGCGAAAAAAAAAAAAAAGTCAAAAAGAAAGTACCAACAAATGAATAATAATATGATCACCCATGCGCGAGATCCGCCGGGTTTAAGAATGCTTCTGTAGCACAAGCACTTGGTGAAGGCCAAGACAAAAGCCTGGCTCACTAGAAGAAACAAAAATGCCCTGACTCCATACCAAGTAGAGATGTCTGAAAACAAGGCATTGATCCCATTGCTTACAAGGGGAAACAATATGGACCTTGCTTAACCCAGATAGAGGGCACAAAAAGCGCTTGACGAGGCTAAGAAGCCTACCCTTTATAATGGACAAATGTGAGGGGAACAAAGCATGGAACATAATCAGCTCACCATGGATTTCTTTTTTATGAATTTGGTATCAAACCATTTCCGCTCATGGCTTTTATTGCTGCATCTCTCCCATCGCGTAGAGCCCTCACTGAAACCATTGATTAGGGAAAAAAGCGGAACAAGTGAACCATCTATATAAGGATTTAGCATATCTCCCAATTACTATTGTCTATAGCAATAACTAACCTCTCACTATAGTAATAATGGCCTTATCTATATCGATTTGGGGCCATATTAAGTGGTTGGATGTGGAACGAATCGAGTGGCACCTATCAAAATTGGGATGACTCACCCCAAGGCAGCAAAGAAGACACCTCCGGCATAATTACCATAAATCTACATGCATTCTCGCCATGGCAAGGCAGATTACCATAAACCTACATTCATTCCCGCCATGGCAGGGAAGACTGCACTGTAAACCTAGTATCGTACCATTTATTTTTTCACTGAAAGAGTATCTAATTAACCCTATTAAAAAAAAATAACTATCTAAATAATTCTTTAAACATTTATTGCCCATGTTTAAATATCAAAGAGGTGTCTCATTAACCATGTTAAGATAAGATATCTAACTGATCAAGATGAGTATACTCACTAAAGAGAGAATGGACACCAGTAGAAAAAAATGCGCTGGAGTATCTAATTAACCCTGTTTAGAAAAACAACTGTCTAAATAGTTCTTTAAGAATTTATTGCCTATGTATAAATATTGGAAAAAATATTTAATTCAAACATGCATCATCCACTACCACGTGAGTTTTTGAAAACCGCTATTCTAGACCTAAATCTAATTGATAGTATTTACTAGCCATTGTCCCTAAAGGTGCAAAGATACACCCACGTGAGTTTTTGAAAACCGTTATTCTAGACCTAAATCTAATTGATAGTATTTACTAGCCATTGTCCCTAAAGGTGCAAAGATACACAGAAGGAATATAAGAGTTGGGTATGCATCCTCATAACTAAATTTTAGAATTAGAAATTAGCTACATAATTCAAAAAGATTTTAATAACACAAATAATCATAAATTTTTATTTATAAAATACAAGTAGATCAACAAATTTAATTACATTCAATGAAATTACTAAAACAAATTCATTCATGATATACTTTTAGTTTACTTTGAAACCCTAACCAGTACCCTGTCTCAGTTGGTAGGGTTAAGCTTATGTTAGTTATTTCTCCAATGTGTGCTGAGCCTACATGCCAGATGCTTGTAAGTTGTCATTTGCAACCTTTTTTGAAAGCTTGTTTCTGCCAGATTCTTGTAAGTTGTCATTTGCAACCTTGTTTGAAAGCTTATTCCTGCCAAATGCTTGTAAGTTGTCATTTGCAACCTTGTTTAAAAGCTTATTCCTTTATTGAAAATACATATCCCAAAAATGATATCTAATATAATGCACTGCGGAAACCCCTCATACTGAAAATACATGTACGAAATATATAGTTTCATCCCAATGCTAACACCGTGATATTAACAAAATTAATTTTGAAAAAGATACACTCATCTCTTTGAGAGATTCAAAATCACCAGCAAGAAATAAATCAAAGGCCATGAACTTTTTGGATAATATATTTTATCTTGAATTTCAAAGTAGTGATAGTTACCTAATTAATTTCTACAAAATTGTTCTTTTAAAGGGAAACTATTTTCGTCCCATCTTTAAAAAAGAGAAACAGATGTACTACAAAGGCATGTGTCAGGAAGATACTTATTATTGTAAAGAAGCTCTTTAGAAATTCATAAGAGTGTGAAAATTTTACTATGACAAGAAATTCCAAGATTTGATATCATCAACTAATTTTACGATCTGTATCCAAATGACTGTATTATGTTGGATGTCTATGATGAGGACATACAATGGCAATTTCTTCCTAAATGAAAGCCAACATATTTTGGGATGAAGCTCTTTTAAATACATCTTATTTTAATTAATGTTTTGCTACACTACTCCAGCTTTGTGAAATTGAGATTTAGTGACACTTTTAACATATGTAGATACTTCTTGTCAAATTTGAAAACACATACTGTATACTTTGTCTAAAAAACATAGCCACAAGTTTTTCAAAACAAAGAAAAATAGAATATGCTATTCAAATCCTAAATTAGCTACAAAACTAACCTCACAACATTCAAATCTTTAGGAAAAATTCAACTAAAGATAAATTATGAAGCTGTCATTGAAATTCAATGAAAAACAAAATTATGAAGACATCCTAAAAATTGAGTCAGAAAAAATATATATAATATGGGCAGATGGGTGCTATAGCAACTTCTCAGAATAAATATGGGAAAGTGAGCGAATATAAAATAATAATTTAATATAAAATAATAACTTAATAACTTCAGATCACACAAATATTCTTAATGTGTTCATATGGTTACACCAATTCCAAAACTAATCCTTTAAGTTAAAAAAGCAAGACTCTGAAACTAAACCACTTCCGCATCCAACCATGCAGTGTTCAAGGTAACACATTTGTCTGCCAATGAAATGGAATTGGATTACTGGAACTACTTCACCATTCCATGCCGCTACAATGTCGAAATTATTAGACGCTTCCCCGAAACGCCAGTTTATGTTGTTGATGCAAATTCCACTACAGTTCCAAAGTGTAATCTGAACGAGATTCGAACTACCCATCAAATTATGGAATGACTCGATTCCAAGTGTTTAAGAAATATTTAAATATAGCTTGCACCTAGGCTCACTATAATTTTAGTTGCTTATTTTATTTTTTCTTAGAAAAACCCAATAAATCTACACATTACAAGTAAATTTTCATGGCAGCTATGATCTTAAATCCCAAATAGCTACTCTTAACTGCCCAAAGTGAAAGGTGATCACAAAATACAAAATACCGCCCAAAGTGAAAAGTGACCACAAAATAAAACTACCCACCCCTTTAGACAGCGGATGTGATTTAATAATTGTATTTTAATTTAATTTTTTATTTAGTAAAAATAGTCAAATAATTAGCGAATATTACCTGAAATGAAATAAAGTCTCACACGATGAAATTTTTATGGGGATTACATTTTTGATGGAATTGTTCTATAATTGACGTGGTTTTTAATTTCAAATAATTAACTTAAAAATGGTTTCATGGAGATAATTATCATTTCAATAAATGTTTTTTTTCATTTTCGATGTAAAAAGCAAATGTTTCTATTTTTTTACTTAAATAAAAAGTACAAAATTGGCCAGTAGAAAAATATTTAATTTAATAACTGATTTGTAAATTCCCAAAAGTGAACAGTGATCGCAAATTACAATTACAGTTTGTTAACCAGCCATGGTTTTAAATACCCAAATAACTTCTCTTAAATGTTGAAAAGTGGAAAGCGTTTGCAGCGTGGCTGTCAATGAGGGAAGAAGGTGATGAAATACTCAGCCCGAGAGCATGTCACCAAGCTGTTTGGATCATCATAGGCATAACTGTAAGGTCAGAGACACACATTCTTTACGCATTGTTAAATAAACCAGCATAGATCCATCTACATGAGCCGAAAGGGATCAAATTCTTTTTGTTGCAAACTTATTTTAGAATACAAAAAATTGTTATTGTTTAAATTTCAATTTTGATTGTTATAGAGATTACATAACATGTGTATTGAAACATTTTATATTAATTCATATTAAATTATTTTATTCATAACTCACATTGGATATTTGATTCTATCATACATTAAAATATTTGCTTTTAACATTTTTTTCTATATATAGATTTATATAAAGTTGATATCACTTATTAAAATATTTTTTAAAAACATACGGTTTAAACATCTTGCTCACATTTTTTTTTACTTCTAATTACTTTACATGATATTAGGTCATATGGACAACTAATTAAAAATGTTTAGCATATATATATATATATATATATATATATATTGTTTTTTGAGGACGTGACATACTTAACATCTCCCTCATATTGGATTGTAGAATGAGCCTTTCGGCTCAACCAGAGAAATTAATGGGTCTACACACCTGGGGATTTCCATAGAAACCGTACAACAATAGCAAGGGTCTGCACACCTGGGGATTTCCATAAGAACCTGTGCAACAATGGCAATGGGAAGATTGTAGCCATCTACCAGGCTCATATCGTAGAAGTCTTGGGTGCCCAGGGTGAACTCGCCCAGCGTGGCCCACTCCGACACTGTTGCATTGGATTTGGCCTGCGTAGTCACCCGTGGCACAAAGCCGTTTCCTTCGCTATAGAAGAGAAACTGTGGCGATCGAATATTCGTCCCGACCATCCCGAGGGGAATGATGGACAGGGTCTGTAGGGGCATTAAATGGAACCCGCCATTGGCAAACACGGTGCGCA
The DNA here is from genome assembly GCA_034641835.2 of Pinus albicaulis. Lineage (NCBI taxonomy): Eukaryota > Viridiplantae > Streptophyta > Pinopsida > Pinales > Pinaceae > Pinus > Pinus albicaulis. The sequence continues at coordinate 477,474,030 of CM076570.1, read as the reverse complement.
GCGTGCCTCCTTCTATGTAATGAAAACTTACAACTGTTTGTTTGAATTGAGGGTGAAAAACAATGACATATGGAACGAACTGTTGAAAACAAAAAGGTAGATGAAAGGTACGGAAGAGTTTCAAAACAAACACCTTCAGTATAATTAGTGTGGAAGCTACTAAAAACAACTTTTATCATAGTGAAACAACACAAGTGTAGCATTGAAAGAAACTTATACACATGTTCTGTCATCTCATATCCAAACCCTGGAGAAACAATAGGCATACTACCTACCTTTTTTTAGTGCCCTCGGAAAACTTGTTGTGAAAACCACTAAGAAATCAACCGTATACTAAGTACTTGCAGTATTTTTCACCATCATCGAAGCAGGTGATGTCACTTCTTCAGCGAGCAAAATAATTGTGAGGAAACAAAGATTTATGCACCTTGTACCTGTAGTCCTCCCCAACTCTTCTATGTAACTTAATATGAAATGAACAGGAATGAAACTTATTTACCTGGAGGCTGGATGAGCAATGACCCCAGGATCGTTAGCTTGGTTCTCAGAGCTTTGATAGAATACCATACCAGCCGCTGCAAATATGTGCCTCTGGGATTTCAAATATTGGAAAAACTCAAAAAAATGGAACAAATGCAAAAACAATCCTGAAACCCCATGCCAACCCATCCCATCCCATCATGGAGAAACATTTAGAAGAAAATATTGGTAGAAACATAAAAAGAGGAAGAATTTAAAATTGGAGTAGAATTTTACATGATTTGAATAGAAACACATCGTAACAGCCAAATGTGCAAAAGGAAAAACAAAATATGAGGTCCAAAAAGAAGGTGAGGAACACTGTTTTGAAAAATGAAAATTCAAATCCAAAAAGAGCATGAGCGTTATATGAATTCAGAAAATCATTTACTCTGTCACGGGATTCATATGTGTAGAATGTATGATGTGATGAGTGGAATGGTTTAAATAGAGGGGCGAGGGAAGCAAAATCAACAACCAATATCCACTTATCCAACGGCTACATACAAGAGAAAAAACCCTGCCTCGCAACGCCTTCATTCTTGGCTTTTGCTGCAACAAATAGAGAGAGAAAAACAGTAGAGTGAAAGTAGTAGTGTTGAGTAAAAAAAGAATGGTACGATCACTAAACACTAAGTCTGATGAACTTTGGATTTCCTGATCAAACCAAAGTTGTTGCAATGATTTTGTCTTTCATAAATGGTACTTGCTTTCATTGATTTGTAGAATTTTCCCAACATAACCGCTCACTGCAGAATGGATGCGAGCTCTGATCCCATCATGTCTCTCTCGAATTTTTGAATGGATGGAGCAACAATTTTCATGGTGCCATCATATACATACAGAGTGCCTCCCACCCAAGTCACGTTTTTTCTCATCGATGGTGTCATGATAATGGTAGAATCTGATCAAACCATCCGTCTTGTGCTGTGTTTTCCCCATCACCTTATCAGACATGTGAACGCTAGTCGCATACACATTTCTTGCCTGCACTGCATACTTGCGATCTCTCCTTATGCCTCTCTTCACGTCTCTGAATAAAAACTTTTCAAATCCCCATTTCCTGCACAATAAAATTATTACATTGAATTTCAAACCCCCAAAACGTATTCGAATCTTTACTTCGAATTAATTGAAACTATAATGGGTCTCACCTGGAATAGGTACTGTTGGCCGAGATGCTGTGCAGTTTATTCTACAAGCAGAGCTTGTTAGACATGGAATATTGCTCAATGGTGAATTGGGTATAGCTAGAGAGCTCCTACAACACACATTGTAGTTTTTTTCGCCCAGGAACAACAACTATTTTTATTGGATATTATACCAATGAAATTGGTTGATAGTTTTCCATTATAAAAGTGGCCTGCGGGCTTGTGATTGATGAAATCTCCACCATATGGAGGAAAGTCGGATTTCGCTATTGTTGGAATGTAGTTATTGTTGCCCGCATCCACAATCACCTTTCGCTATTGCTGGAATGTAGTTATTGTTGCTCGCATCCACAATCGAATATCCAAAAACAAACAGAGAAGACACTTCGCCTGCAATAGTCTTCTCTACTCCATTGTCCCCAGTCATCCTCACCAAAACACATAGTAGAGATACAGGGAACAGATAACATGTAGGAAAAAACAGGAGACTACGACATCAACAATATTTCCCCACACGAAAGTGAATCGATGAGTGCCAATAGAGAGCTAGGTCTACGAGCTTATTAATTTGTTCTGATTCGTCTCCATAACCGCGAAACGCTCATACCACCTACTCTAGTGTCATCGTAGATGAATGAATGATTAGTAAGGAATTCATCAATATGAAACAAATACGTGTAAAGATTTCATTGGAAAAATGACTAATTTTTATTGGTCGGAGGAATAACCAGATGTAAAATTTTAATTGGTTGGAAGGGCGATAGACAAAGCTTCTCATTGGCTGGGGTGAACAGTGTTTGCTCACCCCAAGCCAACAAAGAAGATGCCTCCAGCGTAATTAAAATAAAATTTTATATAACATTATTTTTATTATATATAAATTTCACATTTTTATATATAAGTATATTCATAGCTTCAATTTTATTTTCATATTATAATTTGGACCCTAGAGATATGTTTCTGGTGATTTTTGTCTATGTTTTGTCTCAGTGGATTTAAAAAAATAGTTATTTGTGACAATGCATTGATTTCTATGTTACAGTAATTGATTGAACCATGTTCTCTCATAAAAATGACATGGATAATGTGCATGTTGATGATATAAGAAGAAGACAAACACATGAACATGTTAGGCAACATTAATAATGACAAATGGAAATTTTGGAATAAATGTATGATGATGAGCTCCATCATTAGGTATAATTGGAGGGTTTAATTGCCACCTTTCTAGCTTTATTAAGTCTCTCTTTCTCACATTTAAATTATATTATGGTTTTATGTTTCTAGTGTAGATGGTGATGAAGGCTTGTCATACTTTGAATGCATAATATGGGTTAAATGCCAGATAATCATGAAGATATTGCACTTTTGATGAAGATTTTGCAATTAAATCTCGGAGTAGACAACAAGGAGAGATTCTAGGGGGATTGTCTACCTCCTTAACTCCCAAAGGCAGCCAAGGGATCCTCGAGATTCCCCCCAACAACTCGAAATCAAAGGCAGCTAAGAAAGTGGGAGATCAAGTGCACCAAAGCTCCACTTCTCTGGTAGTCAAAGTTGACACATCGCCTATTTTTTGGGGAGTTTTTGGTAGCTACCCTCTAGGTTAAATAGGGTTGAGCAAGATCTCATTAGGATTCAAAATTTGAAGGAAGCTAATAGACTCTTAGCTCTTGTAATAGGTTTTTGAGACTTTTATGATGATGCAATGAGACTATTTCTACAATAAGATGAGTATTTAGATTGTCCTTCACTGATTTAGTTTCAGAGGGTTAGGCTTGTGGGTTAGAGCCCAATCCATTTGCCTTAGTCTCTCTTGTGTATTCATGCTTATTTTTATGTCATTGTAGCTAGTTTTCTTTATGAGTTTTAGCTAGTTTGCTTACATTTCAATTCACTATTTTAGTTTGCTTCCATTTCTCTTTGCTGTAATTAATCTTGTATAAATGTTGGTAGAATAGCTTATAAACTTAGAAAGATGTGTGTCAAGCCTCCCTCTCTCATCTATTTCATTGGAGCTTGAGGAGGGCAAATCTTCACCAGAGGCTGAATTTTCTCTTTAGTTTATGATTTCTTGGAAGGAATAGTTAGGTTGATGTAGTGTCATGAACATGTCTAGAATACTAAGTTAGATGTCTATTTGAACGCTTAAGTAGGTTTGCTTCCCAAATTCAACTCATCTTTTATATTTCCTTCATCATATATTTTCTAATGTTTGTTGCATGAACATGTAGTTTTCTTGCAGGTTCAAGTAGCACAAAAAATGAGGACTTCACCAACACCCTTAGCTTCATTTCTCACCCATCAACAACCTTCTTTTCATCAAATCGCCTTTAATCTTGTTTTTAAGATTTTCACCTCACACAGTGAGCAACCCTGGAAGTGAAAGACGGGCTTAGCAAGAGGGTCTAAGCTTGGAAAATAGGTTTTCCACCTTCCATTCATCCAAGTACACCTTCACGCCACCTCCCCTACATTTTTATCCATCATTTTTGGCCTCAGATTCCCCTCGGATTGTTTCTTGTAGCAATTCAGGACTTTCCTGTAGCAGAATCAGTAGCAGTACCAATGGGCCTCTACTTAAGCCATTAAACCATCATCAACCTCATATAGACCCGCCCATCAAGACACTTTCAGCCTTGCATGCATAAGTTCAAAACTTTCCTAGGCCACCTTAACACCTTCTCCTCCTTGCTGCAAAACAATACATTTACAATCATAATTGGGCCATGATTAGATGCATGAGTAAAAGCATGAAGTAGACAAAGTGTGGTTAGCCATTTGGCCCAACAATGCGTGAGTAGATTTGATGCACTATTAGATCAATTCCTCCATAATCAGTAACCTAAAAATACTAGGCTACATGACAAATCTCAAGAAAGAGACCTTAACCCCTCCTATCTTCAACAATCTAATAAAAACTGCCTTAAAATCACTATGCTTATACTAGGAAGGATTAATTTCATAATTTTTGGGCTCTCTCGAATACTTGGGTGTGATTGAGTGAATACATGAGCATATCAATACTCTATTCCTCAAAACCCATGTGCTCATTCACCTTCAGATTTGCTCCATGTGTGAGAACCGTGGATGGTGAGAACAAGATTCAAACTGCATGTTCAAGAACTGGACTCTGGAACAAGAACAAAATCGCCGGTTCAAGAACAAATCATCCTTCATCTTTTCTGCCTCTTATCTTGTTTGTACCAACCTTACAACGTTACTCAGCTCTGTAGATACACTTGTCTTCCCAAGCTTACAACCACTTTCTTCTCAATACAATTTCGAAGTTGTAAATACTGCCTTATGAGTTCTCTGCCTCTCGCAATGCAGAATCCCTCTCTGAAGTTGAATTCCGATCAACACTGCCTCATTCACGTATTCTGAGGATAGATTCAATCTATAGGACCATTTCCAATCCTTGGCTTACAACCTCAGTTATAACTAAAGTCCCTTTGAAGCTCAACGCATACACTCAGACACCAATAGCTATTAGAAATTACAGCAATGTATAAAATTTCTATCAACATAACGAAATTGATTTAACTCTGAGGCTAATCCGATTTCATGACCTCTGCAACAGTGTTTTATTGCCTTCTGCATTGAAAAATACAACACTTAGGAAATTTTTTCTATTTACACATGGATCCTTCACTTTGGCATGTAAAATTCATAGGTATACCCAAATACATACTTCCCCTATGTAGTGGCCTCGATGCTACCACTGTTCTTTTCCCAGTGCTTCAATTCATGAATATAAAATTCAAAGCTTCTCACTGGTGCTTATTTGGCACTCAACATATTTCTCTTTCACCGATCTATGGACAGGTCAACAACCAATGGGTTCTCAATTTAAAACGTAATAGATCAAACAACGCTCCTATCTAACTTTTAAATCACATCACAAAATATACTTCGGGTTGTTCTGGTTCTCTATCAAAACTTCATCCAATTCACCATTCGAACTCCACCATTCAAACCATATTCCCGTACTCATGCAAACTATACGATGTCTTCTCCACGCACACTGAGAGGTAACTTCAAACCCTCTGCACAAACGTTAAGATGAATTATTGTTGATTGGTGGACGAGTTTCTTTCAATACTCCAGATCTGTAACTATGGTTCAATTACTGGATTTATATAGATCTCAACACAAATCCAAATTTACATAGGCATTATACCCTTTAATCAATATTCAAACCATGATGTGCACTTAATGATTAAACACATAAAATTGTTACTTCAACAAGTCTGTATTATCATAATCATATACTGCCCATTAACTTACATATGTATTAGACAGTGTCAAGTTACTAATTTACAAATAGAGATAATCTCCAGAGATGCAAATCGATGCTATCCTATTCAAATATATTTTTCTTGATATACAATCTGTGGGTAGACCAAATCCTGATCTTTTCCTCAACCTTGTAATCTCTTTGGCCTGGTTTTCTTCATTTTAAAATGACCTCCTCTTTGCCTTCAAGGCTTAAAAATATATACAGAAGGATTCTACAACCAAGTCTGGTTCAGATCCATATCCTAAAAAATCCTCTAAATCCATTTTTAACTCAACTAAATCCAATTCTAGGGTCTCCTAATCCCTAAGATTTTTATGATATCTTTACAAGCTTAATATCTCTCGTATTCTCAATTATTTGAGAAAATTTATATTAAAAACCTCACATACATATTTCTCACTCAAATCATATAAAAATATACAAAATCATATAAATAAATTAAATTCTTTAATAAACATTAGTCCCCCGAAGTCAATAAAAAATACAATGATTTTTTGAGCCGGATGCTCCTGCATCAGACTCCCAAAGTTAAAATAAATCATGATCTCCAGGTCATGTGTCTCTAATCGATGTCCTCCTGGATCCCAAAATTTGTACTTTAGTGATTTTTTTTCCTCCTTTAGCTATTGTTCATGTACCCTACTATCTTTTCTTGCTGCTCCTCGTTTCCGTATTTTAGTTTGTAAGGCTCCATTGATTTTTCCTTCAACATTTGTTACATTCCAGCCTTTCATACAATTGAATGTTTGTCTTCTCTTTATGCCGCTCCTTTCCTTAGGTTTCTTCCTCATAAGCTTCATCAAATTTTCTATTTCTCTGTCCAAATTACTTTTTTGTTGTTGTCCTTTCCTTTGTGTAAGAGTTTCAAAAATCTTGTTGTCTTCCTTTTTTCCTCCACATCCTTCAAATATGCATAAAAAATTTGAATGTCTTATTCTCTGCTTTTCCATGATAGAATTATCACTGTCACAAACCCCAACAATCTTGCATTGCACGAGATCTTCTTTTCCTTGGTCAACATTTTCTTCCAACTGTTGATTATAGTTCCACTCTCCTTCATCTTTATTGTTTTTGAAGACAAAAACTTGTTCATCCTCATTCTGCCTTTGGACTTCGCTCTTACCTTCAAAAGATAAGATATCCTCCATCTCCTTTATTACAGCCTCATTTGTATCTTCTTCATCATCTGCAAACATACCATTAACTTGAAAATTTAAAGTCATCTCAGTCTCCTTAGATGTTGTAAAGATATCTTCTCCTTTGGTTGTAATTTCTTCTTCACTTTTAGGGTCTCTCAACAATTTTTCTAGCACTCTAATCTCTTCCTTACACTTAAAATGTATAAAGTCATCTCCGACCTTTCTCATAACAGTCTCCAACAACTGTTCTTCTTTTTGGCCACCCTTGAAAGTCAACTTCTCTTTGTATATTGCATTAACAACTTCCACTAGTTCAATCTTATCTTCCTTGGAGATGAAATATTCAGCGAGATTTCATATGCAACACATCTATGTCTCAATATTCTTCATAATATAATTTCCTTTCTATTTGCTTTCCTGAGATATTAGAATGCCAACTTCTTCTTCAAAGAACTCACTATGTTCTTCATTTGTACTTTCAACTAGCATTTACTCAAGCCCTTTCTCCTCCATGAAAGTTCCAAATGGTTGTATTTTTCCTTTGTTAAAACAACTTGCATTCACACAATATTCATTAGTATTAAAAACATAGGACTTCATGCTTCCATTTGGTGTCTTGACCACCAAATCTTTAGGCTAGTTTGAACTTCTCAAACATCTCACAAGATCTTCATCTGGTCCTTCCTTCACATCTTCACTTTCTTCATCAAAGAGAATACCTTGCTTAGGTTTACAAAAGTAAACTTATTTTTCTTGCTTTTGGCTACCAATATAAGCCAAAATCCCTCTGCTTACAACTCTAGCAGTATGCTGAAAAAGTATATCTTCCTTCAACTGTGTATGAGACCTAACAGAATTCAGATTCTGTCTCTCCTCTTCCTCTTCTTTGACAATACCCAAAGATTGTCCATCATCACGTGTTACATTTGCAAACATACACACATTGTTAATTTCAAAATCATAAGGCCTAGTAGCCTCAATTGACGTTTCAAACATCATTGCTACTCCTTTGAGCTTCTCCAACCTCAATTGAACATCCATTGTCTGCTCAAGCTTTCTAAGATCCTCTATTAACTGAGTCTTCACTTGATGCTCTCTCTTCTCTTGTAGCCTGTGCCATTTCACCTTATTTCTCATTATATAACCATACCTATGGTCTTCTTTACTTCTCTGTAAGAACTCCATCAACAGACTAAGATGGATTCTTATCTCAGACTTTTCTCTGTCATACACTTCATCATTCATCTTCCTTCCCATGCCATTTTCTTTGGCATATTTCTTCACTCTTCTTCTGTTGTGGCTTCTCTCTAAACCTCTGCTATAACTATCAATAGTCATTCTTTTGTCTCTTATGAACTTCATCTGTTCACTTGCGAACGCTAAGCCTCTCTTTCTCAGCAAACCTTCATACTTGTTGCAAGTACCTCACCAAGCCTTCTCTCCTTCGAGCTCGGTCTTTTGGTAACACTGGTTCTCTATTTCTGGAACCTCTATCGAGCAACTCCTTTTCTCCTTGGCTTCTGCAATTCCACTTCCTTCCGAGAACACTCTTGTTATCTTTGTCTAACCTTTAGTTGGATTCTTCAGGTTCACTGCCACTCTATTATTTCTCAAGAAGTACTTTCCACTTCTTTCATCACTTCTTCAACGATGTGTTTTACTTGCTGAGATTCTGCTCAAATCTTTCTACCTACACTTCAAACAATGTTAAAAACAACAACCATTAGCATATAAGATCTCAACATAACTGCTTCTCACTCTCAAGCTTTCAAAAGCTTGCTGCTACCAAAATTTCGTGTCCACTCTAAATACTTCTATTAAGCTTCCATATCTGGCTGATCTAGCCTCTTTCCTTAGCATGTAACTACTTCTCCCAAAGTATCTTTCCTTGTACTCCTTAAACTCTAAGCTTCATGCATATAAAATCTGTTAATTCATAAAACCTCCTCTACATACCTTCTGTCTGTCTCCAAAAGAGAATTCCTGCTCTGATACCAAATGATGCATTATTAGATCAATTCCTCCATTATTAGCAACTTGAAAACACTAGGCTACATGAAAAATCTCAAGAAAGAGACCTTAACCCCTCCTATCTTCAACAATATAATAAAAAATGCCTTAAAATCACTATGCATAAACTGGGAAGGATTAATTTTAGAATTTTTGCGCTCTTTGGAATACTTGGGTGTGATTGAGTGAATACATGAGCATATAAATAATCTATTCCTCAAAACCCATGTGCTTGTTTAGCTTCAAATTTGATCCATGTGTGAGAATCGTGGATGGTGAGAACATGAATCAAACTGCATGTTCAGGAATTGGACTCTGGATGAGGAAAAAAAAATCTAGTTCAAGAACATATCATCCTTTATATGTTCTACCTCTAATATTTTCTGTACCAACCTTACAACATTACTCAACTCTGCAAATACACTTGTCTTCCCAAGCTTACAACCACTTTCTTCTCAATACAATTTTGAAAATGTAAATACTGCCTTATGAGTGCTTTGCCTCTCTCAACGCAGAAGCCCTCTCTGAAGTTGAATTCCGATCAATACTGCCTCATTCACACATTTTGAGGATAGATTCAATCTACATGACCATTTCCAATCCTGGGCTTACAAACTCAGTTATAACTACAGTCCCTTTGAAGCTCAACGCATACACTCATACATCAATAGCTATTAGAAATTATAGCAATTTATAAAATTGCTATCAACATAACGAAATTGATTTACCTCTGAGGCTAATCTGATTTCACGACCTCTGTAACAGTGTTTTACTGCCTTCTGCATTGAAAACTCCAGTGCTTAGGAAAATTTTTCTATTTAAATAGGGATCCTTCACTTTTGCATGTCAAATTCACAGGTATACCCAAATACATACTTCCCCTATTTTGTGGCCTCAATGCTACCACTCTTCTTTTCCTTGTGCTTCAATTCATGAATCTAAAATTCAGATCTTCTCACTGGTGCTTCTTTGGCACTCAACATATTTCTCTTTCACTGATCTATAGACAGGTCAACAACCAATGGGTTCTCGATTTAAAACGCAATAGATCAAACAATTCTCCTATTTGACTTTTAAATCACATCACAAAATATACTTTGGGTTGTTCTGGTTCTCTATCAACACTTCATCGAATTCACCATTCGAAATCCACCATTAAAACCATATTCCCGTACTCATGTAAACTATACGATGTCTTCTCCACACACATTGAGAGGTAACTTCAAACCCTCTACACAAACGTTATGATGAATTATTGTCTATTGGTGGACGAGTTTCTATCAATACTCCAGATCTATAACTATGGTTCAATTCCCGGATTTCTACATATCTCAACACAAATCCACATTTACATAGGCATTATACCCTTTAATCAATATTCAAACCAGGAAGTGCACTTAACAATTAAACACATAAAATTGTTACTTCAACAAGCCCGTATTAGCATAATCATATACTGGCCATAAACTTACAGATGTATCAGAAAATAACAAATTACTAATTTACAAACAGAGATAATCTCCAGAGATGCAAATCGATGCTATCCTATTCAAATATAATTTTCTTGATATACAATATGTGGGTAGACTGAGTCCTGATCTTTTCCTCAACCTTGCACTCTCTTTGGCCTATTTTTCTTCATTTTAAAATGACCCCCTATTTTCCTTCAAGGCTTACAAATATATACAAAATGATTCTGCAACCAAGTCTGGTTTAGATCCATATCCTAAAAATCCTCTAAATCGATTTTTAACTCAACTAAATCCTATTTTAGGGTCTCCTAATCCCTAAGATTTTTATGATATCTTTACAAGCCTAATATCTCTCGTATTCTCAATTATTTGAGAATATTTACATTAAAAACCTCACATACATATTTCTCACAAATCATATAAAAATATACAAAATCCTATAAATAAATTAAATTCTTTAATAAACATGAGACCCCTATGTCAACCAAAAATACAATGATTTTTCAAGCCGGATGCTCCTGCATTAGACTCCCAAAGTTAAAATAAATCATGATCTCCAGATCATGTGTCTCTAATTGTTGTCCTCCTGGATCCCAGACTTTGTATTGTAGTGATCTTTTTGCTTCCTTTAGATGGTGTTCATGTACCCTACTGTCTTTTCTTGCTGCTCCTCATTTCCATATTTTAGTTTGTAAGGCTCCATTTAGTTTTCCTTCAACATTTTTTACATTCCAGCCTTTTATACAGCTGACTATTTGTCTTCTCTTTATGCCCCTCCTTTCCTTAGGTTTCTTCCTCATAAGCTTCATCAAATTTTCTATTTCTCTGTCCAAATTACTTTTTTGTTGTTGTCCTTTCCTTTGTGTAAGAGCTTAAAAACTCTTGTTGTCTTCCTTTTTTCCTCCACATCCTTCAAATATGCATAAAACATTTGAATGTCTTATTCTTTGCTTTTCCATGACAGAATTAGTATTGTCACATACCCCAAGTGTGAAGTGTGAAGTAGATATGCTTTCTACAACTTTTTGGCACAGTGAACACTAGGTCATTTAACTTGAAATTGAGCTCTCCAATCACAAAATGGAATATTTCTCTATCGTTGAAGAGTTTATTGATTGGTCTATGAACCTAAAGATTGAAATTCTTACATATTATGGCCGATGTAAAATGGATTTTGATTTTGAATATATTAATATTTTTATTAAGAACCTTTCCCTTTCAATTAGAAATTTTACTATTGTTTATTACAACGTTCTTCCTTTTTTCAAGGCACCTACTTCACCTAATTAGCATATGTGTATTTTAACCTTATCTAGTATCACAAACTACCTACTAGGGATCATGCCCATTCTAAGGCTTCTACATCCCCATGCAAGTGTGAGTTTGCAAGGGTAAGTCCAAAATATTTAAGGAATTAGAGGACAATGTGCTCTTATTGCAATAGGGATGAACATTCCTTCAAGAATTCATAATCATATTCTTTACATTGCTCAATTAGTAGATGGTTCATTTTTTCCCCTTACTTTTATGCTTGAGTTATTGATTTCCTAGGGTACTTATTGGATTTGGCCAAGATGCAAATAAGAATTCAAAGTATTCTCTTTGAATAGGTCTCAAATATTTAATAACATTTTCACTCATGATTTTATTAGCTCCATCTGGTTAGATTAGGATTTTGTGGAGGCTACTTGGGGTTGCTTGGACATTTTTTTAGTGATTCTAGGGTAGTGGTTAGTGAACGATAAATTGACTATTGGCTAGTTTGGGTTGATGATTCACTAGCTAGGATCCTTTCTCTATGGAATTGGATCAAGCTCACAATGATACTAGTTCAGAATGACATTTCTAGTCCCACAAAAACTACTTCTCTTGGGGTAGCTAAGTACTACCTCACTTTTACTGATGATTATTATATGGGTCCACATAATTAAATCCAAGGATGAGGTGTTTGAATTTTTTTTGGAATTCAAATCTCTTGTTGAAGCTCAATGTGAATAGAAGATCACATGTCTTTGGACTAATGGGGGAGGCAAGTACATTAGTAATGCTTTTTGACATTTTCTTCACTCTTATGGAAATTCTTGGTAAAAGAATGGTGTGGCTAAGCATAAGAAAATCATAAAGGACTATCATAATCACACGCCTAGTCATGCAATTATTAGTATGACCCTTTATGAGGATTTTTAGGCATAGAATCCTGTTATCTCACATTTCAGGATCTATGGGTTAGTTTCCTATGTCCACTCGCCTCATAAAATGTGTAATAATTCACTTATCCATTGTACCGCTTATAGGAATTTGTTTGGATACAACGAGACTTCTTAGGGATATAATTTCTATAGATCCACCTCTCACTAGGGTGATGGAGTGTTGTGATGCTATATTTGATGAGCCTTTTCTTCATGGTCTTCCAGTACCTCTTATGTCACTCCTTTCTACTGATGATCCTTAACATGTATCCATGAAAAATTCCTCTTATCTTGTTGGGCCACTTGTTGATGAATCTTAGCTAGTTATAGTGCACCTTTCCACATCTCCAACTAATGTTGGTCCACCCATATGTAATCCATGTTCATCCTCTATAGTTATTGGACAATCTATGGGGACTAATAGGACTGCTTCGTCATCTTGTCCATTCTCTCCTCTAAATATTTCTTCCAATATTTTATGATTAAACAAGGTAAAATATTCTATAATCCAAGATAATACTATTCCTGTGGATACATAATTGTTTGATGATGATTGTGACGATAATACTTTACTAAATTGTTTATATCCCCTCCCCCCCTACCCCACCCGCTTAAGTTGGTGTTTTTAGTTTAATGATGCATCTCCTTCCAATTATATCCGGATTTGAGATGTTACTGTTATGTGGATGCACAAATTTTTGATGAGGGGGTGGAAACTGCATTATTGGAAAATTGTCAAAGGATGGGAGGAGAACTAGGGACCTTATTCTGATACAAATATAGGTCACACAAAACCAAGCACCTTAAGATCAAGGTCATGCTATGATAAGTACTCTACTTTTGTGGGGGTGTGGTTAAATTTGTACGTAGGTAACTTGTGTGTATTGGTTGTGATAGGATTTAATTTTTGTGTGTGGGTAATTTGGTAACTGTAGTAATATGTGTTTCCTTTAAAATATTATGCAAATAGGAAACAAACATACTTACAATGGGATCTTAATAATTTAATTTTTCTATTATAATTTGGATTTCCTTGTATATATACAGTAAGATAGCAAGTGATTCTTGCAGCCGTAAAATTTTGAAGTCATCCACCTGTATCACACTGTCTCAATGAACTATATATAATGTATTGATGGATAACTATTGGCACAAGAATTTCACATGGGATACTACTATATCACCTGTGCACATAGTCTCAACGTATAAAACTCACCTGATGCTATGAAAATGGCTGATGAACAAATGTTTTTGTCTTCCTTATACTATATCTATAACTTCCAACAAGGGCCGCGTATAGTTCCTGTAGGAGTTGCATAGAATTTCACCATGGATGGTTGCACACTTTCATAAGTTTTCCCTTGAATAGTGACAGAACTTAAGAGAATTCATTTCGTACTGGTTAATGGTATCTAGAGTCACTTTGGTGATGTACAGGTTAATGGTCTCTAGTGTCACTTTCGTGATGAGATGTGTAAACATGCTATAGTTGTATAAATGGATTGCATAATATTGTCCTCACTGTCGTAGGGTTCCAACATGGTTAAATTTGATTGATAATTATATATATGGTGGAAGTCATTGTCTTCATTACTTTAGCTTGCTTGGATATAAGTTATCCATATTTTGTAGTTGATGACAAATTTTCCCACATGGAAGTTGACCCCTTCTTGTTGAACTAGTGTAGAAATTAGTGAAAAATAAGAGCAGCGGAGGCCAAGGAATACCTTTGGTTTTGTGACCCTATACTCTTGTGAAGTCCAAATCTAGTTATACTGCTATTTGTTCCTAAGAAAGGGACTATGTGAATGAGATAGATAATTACTTAATAATGCTTGCATTGCTTCAGAAATCTTACCAATAATGTATCAACCTTGGTGGGAAAATATTCTTAACCTATCAAGTTAATACTAGCATTGGTGTTCTGACTGACATAACCAACCAATGAGACCCAATGGTGACTAGAAGAGTGCACAATCAGATCAGATCCAATTCTCGCAGGCTACTCACTCGTTGTGGCCAACATAAGGTTATGAAAATGTTTATGTCACCTTGATGCTTAATTTGCTATCATAATTATGAGTATAAGTAAAGATACAATGTGATGTAACATACATTATGGAATCTGTCCAATAATTAATTAATGATTCACAAATACATGAACATGCATATTAATGATGCTTAATGGAACTAATTCGAATCCTTGCATAAGCTAGTTGATGTTAGAACATGTTAACACGATAGTATCTAATACAGATTCCAGAGTCATTACACTTGTTCCAAGGCTGCCGAGGGGCATCTTAATTTCATCCCATGACTAAAGAGAGGTCATTTGATCCTTAGAACATGGTTTTAATCCATAACAGTGGTTCATATTCGAACTATGAGAATCCCCACAATAGATTATACCAAATACCTTCCACAAGGTAATGAAATACTTCTAATGACATTACAATGGATATTTATTTTTACTGAGCATTATGGTGTATGTGACATGTTCAAAAAACACAAACTACTCTGTTCCATCCACCAAGTTTTGTCTGGAAATTATTAGTGCATGGTTTAAGAAGCACAGGAACCACATGGTGGCACTCTACGAGCCCCTAAACCTGACACGAGTTTTTTTTCTATTTTTGTTTCAAGAAAAGTCAGACTTGATATTTTATCCCATGGCCCCTAGCTCTCTAAGATCACCCTTAGTGGCGTTACTCCATGGGTGAGAATTTCACAGCCAAATAATTTTCCCAACTATGTTTTTATGAGTGGGTGGAATTCCCCAACCCACCTATGTAATTTCAAGGCTTTCTAGATTGCATTTATGTGTCTATTGGTTAGACCTAATGCCCCAATTGATTTATTAATTCTACTCCTCAACACAAATCTCAAAATTTCCCTCAAGGCAATAACAAAGGTGGGTTCATGTCGCCTGAAAGAAGTAGGACTCTTAAAGGAACAAAGTGATGATGGCCCACTACAACAGTGTCAATTTCTAGCAAGTTCACGGTTTCAACAACTGGGGAATATTTGAAATGAAAATTGGATATAAATTTATAGGCTTCAAGTTGTGGCTTCACCTAAAATCTACAAGGTGTTGACCAGGTTTTTATGATAGTGTTGAAGAGAATATGGACACATCACTACCAATCGAAAATGAATAAGACCTCATGAATATCAGGGTGGTATCCATCCCTATATAAAATCCATAGTTTTTAACATTAGAAAATTTATCCCTCGTTTAGATATTTTGTGTTTACAAAAGTTAAGATAATTTTTTTTTTAATTCAAATGGTCGCGAATGCTATTTCCAATTTGGTCAAATTATTTCTGGTCATATGGATGTCAAGTGGGATACTGTTGCCTTAGTTTTTACCAACCTTGCTTCAATTATGGGGTAGGGCACAAACCCATTACACTTGTACAAATGTGTTTGAACTTATATGGTCAAATGCTCAACCTTGCTAACATTATGTTCCTATTGATGCTAAGGAAAACAATACATTTCAGAACTGGATGGATGACAAGCTGCCCAATTCTCAGTGTCTAGTTTGCAAGAACTCCAGTCCAGTTGAAATCTAGATGATAATTAACTTATTAAGGTATGTTTCCATTCAGAACACCCTAGTCAGAAAAATGTCAAAGTGTTGAGATCACAACATATAAACGAAGATCAAATGGAAGAAACAACAAAAATCCTTAATCAATAAAAGACCAAACACATACAAAGAAGAGAATATCATGGACAAAAAAACATATATAGCTAAAGGATTTGGCATAGCAATGCACTTAGCTCCTGATCAAACAAAATATTTGTACACAATATGAGATGGTACACCATCCCTAAGAGGGTTACGGGCCCATTAATCTAGGTAAGTGGCCATTATTACATAAATGTTGTGGCAAAATTAATTTGAAAACTAAACCACTGAATTTGTAAATAAATATATATGGCATTAAATGTATTTATGACTTTAATTAATCAAATTTCATTGAATATTCAGATATATGTTGTCATTTGTTTGTGTGTCCTTCCTCATATAAGTTTCTACATGGTATCGGAGTGATAATGAAGCCTGTTAGCCTGTGAGGACTCTTAGAGTTAATTCATGAAGATTGTAGGACCAAAGGCTAATTGAAGACAAGTATAATAAACACTACAAAGGAATTTCTAGAAAAGGATTTGAAAATATTTGCAAAGGGAATTAAGCAGTGGTGATGCTTGGCAGAGAAAATACATGCATCATGTGATACCATGTAGAGAATACAATCCAGAGATAGAGACTTGAAGAAGAAGTCCACCATATTTTAACATATTCAAAGAGTGAAGAGATGTTACTCATATGGTTTCAAAACATAGAAAAGAGTTATAAACCCATGCGGAAGACTAACAAACTGAAAACAACTCTTTTGCAGACCACATGAATAATGGACAACAAGCACACAACACTGCATGCAACATTGAAAAAATGTCCCCCAAAATTTTCCAAAAGGTGCTAGAGTGAAGCTACATGGTTCATGTTTTTATTGCTTACATTCTGTCATCTCAGTGTCATTTCTAGATATTAAATAGTTGTATTTAATGTTTGATGGGTTCCTCAGCTAGTATGTGACACCAAAAGAACATTTTCGTCCAGTAGAAAAAATAAACATGGTGTAGTGCCCCCATTGGCACTACAAGGTTGTTACATAAATGCCATTATCTTCTTTGAAATGCCCAGTTGGCCGAATCCACCAACAAACATATTGAAATGAGGGTCGTAATACATTACTCCAAAATTCCCAAAAATGTGTATGAATAGATTTAATCTTGAATCTTTCACTGTCTATCTTGGGCCAAAAAACGGTTTCCCAGTTGTTGTATCTTAAGAGACAATCCCTGGGTTGTGAAAGGAATCAATGCTTAAGAAAATTTTAAAAGTGTGTCATAGGAATGATTTTATCATGACGTATTTGTTGTATCCCTCTGAGAACTAGTTTTCTAAAACCCTTAATGATCTGGAATAATAAAAGATTTCACAATTCCATTCATTGTTGATATCTGAATGGAAAGAAGAAATACAGGGGAAACTCAAAATGATATTCTAAGGAGTAGAATCTACCACTTTAAAGTTTCAGAGGAAATTAATGGAGAGAGAGGAAACATCGAAATAATATGCTGTAAACACAGAATCTATTACTTTAAAGTTTCAATAGGAGTTTGTGAAGAGAGGGGAAACTCAAAATGATATGATGAGGAGCAGAATCTACCACTTTAAAGTTTCAAAGAGAATTAGTGAAGAGAGAAAAGTTGGAGTGAAGGAGGGAAAATTAAGGTTATTTAACTCTTACACAGAGATGTAATTAAGAGATTGGATGATACTGTACTTCACTTCATTCAAAGAAGAAGGGACACAAAATGGCACAACAAATACGAATCACCATCAACAGTTGCAGGAAACTTGATGCTACTTTCATTTACCAATCATAAAAAGAAGTACAAAATGTAATCCCCAAGAGATCCAGAACTCAAAACCCTCTTTCTGTCTTTCTCTCTTGCTTAAATACAAACAAAAGCAGTTTGTAACTGTTCGAGATTCTTCGAAATCCTAAACTTCCTAAACTGTTAAACTAATTATTACATTTCAATCAAGGACATCATTTTAGCTTCAATCTTAACAAAGAAAACATAATACACTTGGAATAATCCTTTTTCTGAGTTTGATTTGTTGTTGATGTGTCCTTTCGGAGTGCTGAGGTGTCATTTCTCATTATGATGTGATAGCTGTACAGTTCTGCAACAACGCCCCTGTGTCCGACTTGCCCCAGCTGTTGTGCTTCCAACAGTGCCACTATTTTCTCTTCTGCCTGACTCTACCTATGCCATTGTGCGTTTCAGTTGTGATGTCCCAATAGTCTGTATAACCGCATCTCCACCCGACTCTGCCCATGCTTTTGTGTTTCAAATGCTATCATCATGTCACTTGCTACTCGGCTCTGCCTCTTCTGCTCGTGCCTGCTGTGTTATGTCTTTTCTTCTCCTTTACACTGTTTCAGACCACATACCCGAGTCTCTCTACCCGCATTCAGACTTTCTTTCATTACCAAGCCCTTTCACTAGCTTTACGTTATAATCCTCTTTTATCCCTCTGATGCGATTTAACATAAGAACTGCCTTACCTCCATATTTGAAAACCTTTGGCATTCACCTTTGAAACCACATCACATCCGAATATTGGAGTTTTATTAAACATACATACAGAAGCAATCAACATCGGTCACTTTAAAACATATCACACATAAACTCAAACCACTTACATGCACGCAGAACTGTGGTTGTAGGGTCCCACAACATGGTGACCAATCAGAAGCAATCACACTTCGCATCTTATTTGATATCGCATGTCGGAAATTATAACAAATAGCTTAAATGGTAAACAATGAAATCGCCGATTCGAAGTTGCGATGGCGATGTCGCATCGCAACATCACAACTTTTAAAACTTATCGCAAATTACCGCCCACAAGTTTAAGGCTATACCGATAAGAGTTGAACCATAATTTATGCAATGTGAAAAATGCACTGGTGCACTATGCCGACACGTGGCCCCTCTCCTCATCGCATCGCAATCCAAATAACATATTGTATGATTCCTTAGTGCTAAATACTAAAATTTGTGATTTTTGAAATCGCTCTAATTGGGATTTAATCTCCGTCGTTGATCTATGCCCAGATCCAACGGTCCTTGTTGTATCTTTACTCCGGTTTGCCGACTTTGCTTCTTTGGTTGTGCCCATTCGTTTATTCCTTGTTGTTATAGAACACTTGACTCTTTCACGACTTTTCCCATGTTTACGACTTGACCCACTTACCATTCACGACTTTTTCCAATACGTTCACGACTCTGCCTTTGCTGATTGTCTACCTTTGCTCCTTTTCTGCCTTAACTTCCGTTGTTGCCTTTGTTTCTTTTCTACCTTTTCTGCTTTTGTTGCCTTTTCCTTTTCTTATAAATTTTCTCCTCTCTGCTCCTTTGCCTTTGCTGATGGTCTAATGCTGCTGTTAATTCCCTAAATTTGGTTCTAGTGCACATTTGGTAATGAATTCTAGTTGCGCTTGTGGTTATCCTTTTGAGCATATTGCAGGTCTTCTTGACATTCTAACAACTCTTCCTCAACAACCTTGAATTGCTCATAACCTCTCTTGATTTTTAGCTGAGTCAAATTAGGCTACAACGTCTGGCTCCAATTGGGGACAACACTTTGGTAACAAAGTGTTGAGAACTTGTAGATCAGTAGCATTTATTGGGCATGGAGTCAAATAGCACTTGTAGATCAATAGCCTTTATTAGGCATGGAGTCAAAGAACACTTGTAGATTGGTAGCCTTTATTGGGCATGGAGTCAAGGAGCACTTATAGATCAGTGGCCTTTATTGTGCATGGATTCAATCTCGAATGGGATTTTTTCTAATATGAAATCCCCACCCGCTACACTTTGGACTTCTTCCTTTATTCTTAAACTAAAAATAATGAACTAGAAATACTACAACTAAAAATTCTCAATTTCTGAGATTATTTATGCACAACTCCCACGTGTGCACTTATGCCTTAACTTAATTAGGTGAAGTCAGCCTTCTAATGGCACCAACCCAACATCTGCATGTTAGACCTAATGGATTCATACTCTTGAAATTTGAATATCACAATAGGGAGGTACCATGAAAATTTTCCCGATACAAATATTTGCACATACCTTTGTATAAATGCATGTTGTTGACAAAAGAAAGTTGTCATATGGTCAACCACTAGATCATAGGACTGATGAGACAAATTTTCGGTTGCCTCCTTCTTTTGAACATCTTGCTGATGTAGACTTCTTTGAACATGGCATCTTCCTTCAATGTTTGACTCCTCAATTTGAGGTTGTATGTGAGAAGTTTGATTGTTGTTTTATGCTAAAAACCATTTAGGCATGGAAGAGAAATCTAATGTTTTCTGATTTCTAATCTGAGGAAATGTTTCTCTCACTAATTGAAATGAAGCAAAACACAAGGGCAAAGAACTTTCACTTACTTTGAAATTTTCTGCATTCTCTTCATTTTTTTCATGATTGAGATGTATAGGATGAGTGTTATATTTGAGTTTTTGTAATTGAACTTCCTCCTCCCAAAGGCATGTTGTTGATTTCCTTGAAAATTCAGCCTCGATTTCAACAACATAGTCATCATCATACTAATCATACTTTGGTAAATAATCAATATAAGTAATGTCATCGAACATACACATTAGATTAGCAGATTGATTCTCCTTGGATTGATCTACAAATACATTTTCATGATTATCCATAAAGGAATATGTTAGCACAAGGATTCACTCCTTGAATGCAAAGGAGTAAGCCTCACACATCATAGTTCACTTCAAATTTAAAGGTTTTGAGTGGTGGGATGGCTTCTTAAAGAGTTTAGAATGATTTTTTTGCTCTTTTAGAATTTCATGCATTTGGAAAGTTGTGGAAAGTATAAATTGTATGGGTAAATTGGTAGTATATGGAGCAGATTGTAACAAATGAAAGGTGATATATATTTGGTACTTACTCTAAGAAATATGCATATCCTAAATCAGTCACACAACTACAATAGTGGCTCTTTACATAAAATCTGTTTTATGTAAAGTAAACAACGTTTAGAAAGTAGCATACATGTATAAATAATTTCATAAATCCTTCATGAAACCTTCACTAACATGCTCTACAACATACATATGATTTTCAAAAGACTAAAAAAATGATAATTAACTATTAGATCCTCTAATAATTCTCCTACTCATACTTTAATAACTGCTGCATTTCATAAATCAAAAGAAATAAACAATGAGAGAAACACACCATACATTAGATAGTCTTTGAATCACAAAATCCTCCAACATGAAGTGAAAAAATGAGTTTTCTTTATTATATTAAGTCTTCAGGTAAACCAACAACCAACCCTGAAATGATATATATATATAGAGAGAGAGGCACCAACTCCATCTCTCCTAAAAAGAAGGAACCACTCTTCCTCACATTACATAGGTGTTATAGGACATTAAAGGTATATCCCATCGAAATCTAACTAACAGGACAGATGTAGATGAGAGAAGAGAAGATATTTTGGACTGTACTACTGAGTGTGCTGACATGTTGCCCCTTTTTCTGCTAATTTGTCTCTCCATGACTTTGGTTCTTTAAAAACCATGTGTCTTCATTAAATGTGACCTTCAACAACCTCATAACCAATTATCAACCATCACTTGTCATATCCATATCGTTATGAGTCATTATCATTTCTGAACTAGCTCAGAAATTCTGTTGACAGCTATCAAAAATCATTTAAAACAGTCGCTCCCAGAAATTCCAGTAAAAACCTGTAACTGTGAAAAAACTATAATGCTATCAGAATTTCTGGTAGCACTCTGTTTATTTTTCAAAAATTCACAACAAATACTTGAAAACCATGTGCAGAATTTTACACTTTGAAACTTGAGTTGTTGTTCAAAAATGTACTTAGTAAGCAAAAAGGTGTTTTATTACACTAGTAAAAAATGATGAAATTAATGACTAGGTGACTAAAAATGTTAGTCACCACAATTATTTCAAGTGAATTACTACTAAATTTGAGCAATTTTATGTGACCGAAATAAAAATGACTAACATAAATGACTAATTTAGTCTTGGAATAAAATATACGACTAGATAATAAGTGACTAAGCTAAAAGTGACTAACTTAAACGACTAATTTGGTCTAGGGATAAAATATATGACTATATAATAAATGACTAAAGTAAAAGTGACTAACTTAAATGACTAATTTATTCTAGGATTAAAATATATGACTAGATAATAAGTGACAAAATTAATAATGATTAATGTAAATGACTATTATTGTCCAAGAATAAAAATATGGTCAAATAAAAAGTACAACAAGTATATGAATTAGTCATTTATGTCAGTAATTTTTAATTGTGTCAGTCCATATATGGAAAATTGCATTTTTGGTACCAAAGTGTTACATTTCACTATAGGTGTCTCTGAATCCATTTGTAATGTTAAATTTAGAGATAAAGGAGTCTCTGAATTTATAGTGCAGATGGATTCATCTACAATTAACATAACTGCATGTATCATCTGTCAAATTTACACTAATGCCTTCATTATAATTTTAGTAAAGGTTATAATATTAATTAGATAGCCAAATTAATATTTATATTTATATTTAATATTTGACCATAAATTTTAATTTTTAAACTTCATTGTTTTATGTTAAAAGTGTGAGTTGTTTTAAATCTAAGGTTAGATCTTCATATTTACATTTAATAAATAGATAAATATAACATTTCTTATGTTAAACATGTGAGTTCATTTAAATATAGTATTAAACCATCATATTTACATTTGATAATTAATACTAAATAGATAAACCTAAAATATGTATTTAAAGACCTATTTAGTAAATAGGTGTGAAAATTTATTAATTTAAGTATGAAACATAATTAATTTTTTAATGATGTATGAACCTTTGTTTTTTTGTAAGTCAATGTTATATTCATGTAGGAAAAAAAGAGTACATATAGCTAGTTACAAAATAGGTGGTCTCACCTTGACTTGGTTTGTTGACAAAAATTTGCACCAGAGGCACCAAAACACATATAAAACATAAAGAACACCAAATAATATACTAGTCGTCCAACATGATGGATGCATGGTTTTCTAGGGTTGTTCCTAGATGCGATGGAGGACAGAGGTCACACTAACCATGCCCTTCAAAGTGAGCCAACCAAGTCTCCAAATTTTCTATTTTCTCAATGATTTGATTTTGGCCTCGCCAAACCATTACCAGTCTCTCCCAGACTTGGCACTGTAAATAGTGCATTCAGTCCAATGTTTCCATCTTCCCTGCATGCTCCTCATGACATAATATCCCAGTTGTGTCCACTCTTTCCATCAGGATGTTAATAAGTGCATGACAATTCTCTAGGCAGTAATGTTGGATAACTTACCCCTCATTTACCTCAAATCAATCAAACTCACGATTCCCCTTGCCACCACGACCTCCTCCGCACTGAAAAATTTGCTTTTGAACCCTAAAACCCCCACCTCTGCTATCCCCCCGCTTACCTCCTCAACGACACCCATGTGCACCCACACTAGCGAGTTGCACACGCCCCATAGTCTTTCCACCCTATCGTGGAGCTTCCATGATTATTTTTGAGTCTGCCACCCCCACAAGGCCATGGATGACAGGGGAGGGAGAACACCCACACCACACTGGGAGCTTCATAATTCGCCAAGGTCGAGGAACCCCACGGTGTGCAGAGTCTAGAGACCAGAACCCCCACTATAGAAAACAAAAACCACTAGTGAAGGAGCCAAATGTCATCTCCCGCCACCACATGGAAGTATGGAGACACCTCCCACTACCAGATAAAGACTTCCACCACCAGCAAAACCAAATACCATCACCCACCAAACTAACACAGGAAATTGAACAACAAATGATGAAAAAGTAGCCGATGCCTGAGCGTAACTTCCCCTAGGGCAGTGACCTGCCTCCAAATTCTCCACATAGAGACCACACACCAATCCAACAAACATCGTCACACCCACACTGGATCGGGCACGAAATTTGGAAAAGAAACTAGTTTTCCGCTACCACCCTCGAGGTTTCTTGGACTGCAAATTCTAGCTTCCTCTCTTATCATGAAAAAATAGGCTCACCGAAAGCCAAGAAAAATGGAAACCAATGAGCTTACTTCCCTTCAACTTCCTATCCTCAACCCAGATGCAGTAAATGGCTAAGAAACTAAGTAGTAGCGACCAATTGAACACACCACACCAACAAATTCCCACGACAAGCACACACAAGCCAGTCCCTCTATAAACCTTCCTATGACATTTACGCTTCCTCTTCGAAGGCCACCATCAGGATCAACACCAAACCATATTTATGAGTCTAATGTTGGGCTCCCTCATCTTCCCTCGCCTTATCCTTTCACCACCTCTAAACTCCAATGCGCAGTTATTTTTCACACGAATTGTCAATGTGAAGCGAGTAACTCTCCCGCTGCATGCGTTATGGTGAAGCGACCGAGAGTACCATCCCTCACCATCGCTCCACTTATATTTACTCATGTGAGACGCCTTCCACATGTTTTTCATACCTCACCCCCATTGAGGAGTATTGTATGAACCTTTTTTAATTTAGTTATGAACCTTAATTAATTTTTTAATGGTGTATGAACTTTTATTAATTGTTTGATATGAACCTTGGTTAATTTTTAATGGTATTATGAAATTTTGTTAATTGTTTAGGTATGAAATTTATTTAAATTTTTAATAATATATAAACATTTATTAATAGTTATAAATATGTAATTCAAAATATTTAAGTATGGTTCATTGTGTAATAAGGGATAAATGTGTTTAGTTTTATCAATTTCTATGAGAATTGTAAAAATTAATATATTTATTTCATTTAATACATAATTTACATGATTATATCAAATTAAGCTTTAAATAAAAACAATATTATTGGTTTTATATTTGATTAATAATCAAAGTAGTAAATCTCTTTTTACAAAAGAGCTCCCCTCAAGTCATGCATAGTAGGGACTTTGAAGCCCTTTCTTGTAGCTGTTAGCCCCCTAATTTGCTCTCTTTTTTCCATTTTCTCCTTCCTAAATCATAACCATTTATCTCTGTTTTACCTCTTTTATGCACCCTCATCTTGCACTAGTCCAAGCACGGTGACATATTTTGTATAAACTTTATTTTTCATACTTTTAATTCAAATTAGCATTAATTAATCATTTATTACATGATTTATTACTTTTAATCACTCTTTTTAACTTATCGATATCTCCAATGTTTATTTGGTAGTTAGAGTACTTACTGTGACCACTGATCCTAGTGCAGGATCAGATCTTGCACCGTTTCCAGCACAACAAATCCTTGCAGCAGATCCGAACCTCCTTGATCACCGCCTCATTCTGAGCAGCTTCAGCCACGACAGAAAGATTGACCCAAAGGCAGCCGAGACCAAATCTTTGAAGGACGAAAGCTGGAGATTGGCTACGACCAGTTTTGCTAATTGCCTAATTTTGAAGGCCGAAAAGCTAAATTCTGCGTTTGGTTATGTAATCGGTTGAATGATCTATTTTGGCATTTGGCCAAAGATCTATATAATGTAGAATGTAAATAGGACTAAGGGCTAAGTTTTTTTGATAGTAGAAGAGAACAGAGACACAACCAAAGAGGTGGCAATAGGTTGTTGTATTTTGTTATCGCCCAAATCTGGGCTGGAAGATGTATTAATGTATGTACTTGCCTTAGTGAATTAATAAAAGGGAGCTATGTCTCATGTTTCAAAAATTGTGTTTTTGTATTTGAGCTGATGAATAGATTGAGGTACTAAGAAACGTTCTTATTTAAAAGGGAAACGTGCTGGTTGGCTAGGGCCCAGCCAACCCAGCATGTTTACCCCATTTTCCGTTTCCCTGTAATTTATGTTTACATTGTCAAGTGTGATTTAATTTTAAGCACATGCATTCTTGTCCGAGTGAAAACGGATCCGTTGTGTGAAGTAGATAAATTTCCTTTTCCTGCAATTACCTTTCCTGCACTTGATTTCAGATTGACTTTCCTTCGCCTGGTCCAAGCAGGAGAAATGAACCTGCACCAGTGCACATTGGTGTGATATCTCCTTTTCTGCAATTCTGTTTGATTGGTTTCCCCTCTTGGTCCAAGCAAGAGAAATGAACCTGCACTAGTGCACATTGGTGTGATGCAACAAGCCTTCTTAGTCTACTTCCCGCAATCTTCTTTCTTTCATTAAATGCTTATGACAGGATAAATGTATATTGATTGTTTCTTTATTCCTGCACTCTATTAAGATTAGAAACATTCACTTTTTATGTGTGTAATTTGATTTAACAGTATAATAACACTTGCAATAATTAAGCACTCATTTTAAGAATTAAATGCTAAGTGCAGGAAGCTCTGATCCGGTGCAAGAAATAGTTTCTTTCCATGGCATCTGAGTGCTTTGAACCTGGAAATTTTCAAGCCCTTGCATGAAGTAAAAAAATCCTTTAGTAAAGACACCATTTATACCTTCTTCATAAATCTCTGTTCCTACACTAGTGCAAGCAAACTGTGACAGTGCAGGACAGATTAGTGCAAGAAGGAAATCTCTAAGGGAGCAGGTTTAAGGGCCCATCTGATGAGACTGCTAAGTGTCTCTGCTAAAGAAAAACACACACTCAGTAGTTAAACAATAATTAGCTAGAGTGATTGCTTTTTATCTTTAATTCCCTCTTGCAAATGCATTCTTCCTTGTTCCAGTCTTAGATTATTTTGATGGTTCAAGTTGCATTTTTATCTTTTTAATTTGATTCTGCAATCTTTCCTTTAAAGAAAGTAGGGATTTATATTAGGAAGATTCATACCATCTATGGCATTTCCTGTGCTTCGCTTCTAAGTTTACAGATCCCCTGGGTTGACAAATTAAGTGTTGAGGAGTTTGCTTACGTGTAATTCCTGCACCCAACATTTTGGCGCCGTTTCCGGGGAGGCGATTTGATTTGGTAAGAATTTTCTGATTATACAATAGAGGTAATTTTTCCTTTATTTTTGTAGTATTTCTCTTTGAAGGAATTTTACTGGTGTTAATTGATTTCTGATAGCATTTTTTTTACTAGAAGTTGTTTGTTGTTTTTCTTTCTTTTTTTGAAATGAATGCCTAGAAAAGGTAAGGGTTCAAAGCCCACTAAGGGCCAAAATAATTTTGAAAACAATTCTCATATTGGGTCTCCTTCTGTAGGTAGGAAGCCCAACCCAATTCAAACCCATCATGCAGGAACAATCCACCTGGATGATGGTGAAAACAGCTCAGGTGTGGTTCAGCTTGTTGAGAGTGGTACAAGTAAAAGGGAAACAAAGGTGGACCATGAAGATCATTTGGAAGGGACTGGTGAAAACCAGGTAAGTGGAGAACAGTCCACTTTTGTGTTTCCAATTGTGGATCCTGACACTATGGCGCAAATGAAGAATATTCCACCATCAACTCTCCCTCATTGCCATGGTAAAGTTCATGAAGATCCTGACTCTTTTCTATTCGAGTTTGATATTCTGTGTAGAAGATATGATTATTCAACTGATGCTCAGAAGTTAATATTATTTCCTATTATTCTCAAGGACTCGGCTCTACGCTGGTTTATGGGGTTAGGAGGAAACACTATAACCTCTTGGGATCAGATGAAGAGAGTGTTTTTGTCTAAATATAAAGAATATTGCAAAACTCAGGACATGCAGGATGAGCTTTTCACAATCATACAGGATGATGATGAAACTATTGAAGATTACCTAGAAATATTTCTATATATTTTACAAAGGTCGAAACTTAAGTTTGATCCCAGTACTATTAGAACCTTGTTCTTAAGAGGACTTACTGATAATGCTAGAAATAATTTGAATTTGTTAGGACAAGGAGATATTTCTCAACAAACTTTTGAACAAATTTGTGAATTATGCAGGAAATTTTCAAGAAATCAGTATAGATGCAGTAGAGGAACTCGAAATAGAAATAGAAAAACTGAATCTACTGATGCTATGATTATTGGACTAGAAAATAAAATGGAAAACATGAGAATTGATATAATTAATACTGCTACCAAATAGTTATAATCTTTAAAATTTCAGAAAAAACTCATGAAGGAACAAGAGTCATTATGTATTTTCTGTCCTAAATGTAGAGACAAGAATCCTCCTAAAGAGTGTCCTCTTAACTTGAAAGAAACTAATAAGTGTGCTATTTGTGCAGAAGACCATGTCACAGAAAAATGTCCCTCTATACCAGGACTTAAAGATGTATTTACAGGGGGACAACTTGAAGTTGAATACTTGTATGCTATGGGAGCAAGAAGGAATTGGCCTCAGGTAGGTACAGGTATGGCTCCTGAATTTTCTCCACACTATCTTGGTTATAATTCACATGCATATTCTTATCCTAACACTAATCAGCAGTGGTAGTATGGGAATCAATATCAGCATGGG
Organism: Pinus albicaulis; assembly: GCA_034641835.2. Taxonomy (NCBI): domain Eukaryota; kingdom Viridiplantae; phylum Streptophyta; class Pinopsida; order Pinales; family Pinaceae; genus Pinus; species Pinus albicaulis. Next base: position 477,445,187 of record CM076570.1, on the reverse strand, counting down.
AAACCTTCTCAACCATGGCAACAAGGTTGGAGAGGGCCAACTCATTCTCCATATTCCTACCAGCCACCTATGCAGTCATATCCATCTACGCATACACCTTATTCAATGCCTCAACTTCCGAGTCAGTCTACTCCACCGTTGCCTTTACCTCCACCCTTTCGACCTCCTCAGTTGCCTGCCCAACCTATGCCCAATCCTAACAATAATAAAGTAGTGAAAATGATCTATGTAACAAACCCACCTTTACCATTTGAGTACTAGTCTATTCCAGTTGGGGTTCATGATATTCAATTAAGATTGGGAAGGACTATAACATCAGAAAATCAGAAGCAACCTATATTTATTGTTGAAGAGAAAGGAGAAGAGGAAACTCTTAACCATTCTCTCAAAGTTGTCACTAAGCAGCCCTTACCCTCTGAATCCTTTCCATCTTCTTCCAACCAGCCTCCCTTCCCAAAGAGGCTAGTAATGGAAAGAAGTGAGCCTATTTTTGAGACTAGTTTGGCATCTGAGCTTCAGAATATTTTCATTAAGATACCTTTGCTTCAAGCCATTGATCCCAATTTGTACCAAGATTATTAAGGAACTCTGTCTCAAGAAACCTAGGAGGAAGAGATTTGAACCCCAAACCATTCAATTTGTTGGTAGGGTAGTAGAATTGATGACGGGATGTGTGTCTATGGAAAAATAGACTAATCCTAGAAACCCTGTTGTCTCAATTCAGATTGGTAATGTCCTTGTCTCTAATATTCTTATAGACTTGGGAGCAGCCATTAATGTCATGACTAAGCAAACCATGGATCAACTTCGGTTATCTCATCTTTTCCCTACTCCCACTTTACTTGAATTAGCAGATAGATCTAAAATTAGGCCAGAAGGAGTATTGGACAAAGTGATCATCTCATTAGATTCTTGGGAATATCGTGCTGATTTCATTGTGATTCAACCAAAGAACCCAGTAGGAGGACATCCCTTTATCTTGGGTCGACCATGGCTTGCTACATCCGATGCATATATTGGATGTTGTTCCGGTGATATGTATATTTCGCATGGAGATTCTAGGAAGAAAGTTACCTTATACCCCCCTGCCAGATCCATTCAGGACCTTCGAGATACTTTATGGTTGGATCAAAGAAGTGATGAGGAGACTCAACCCATTTCCCTTATCCATCATTATACTGGGTCTTCACAAGAAGATGAGATTCAAGATTTCCTGAATAATCTAGACACTATGCCTAATTTTGAGCCATTGAGCCAGATTTTCAGCCTAGATTTTCAAGATAATCATGATTCTCATTCTTCTGTGCCGCTGCATTTGACCACTCCCTTGAGTACTCCTGAGCCTGATACTACTCTTGTTGAGATTAGCCCTGGTAAATCCTTGCATATTAGTTCAGATTTGGACTCATCTCAGCAGGAGCAGCTTGTGAATTTGTTGCAAAACCATCTTAGTGCCTTTGCTTGGGGCTATGAAGATATGAAGGGTATTCCTCTTGAAACTTGTACACATCATATCTATATTCAGGAAGGAACCCAACTTGTCAGACAACCCCAAAGGCGAATGAATCCAGCTCTAAGGGATATAGTGAAGGAAGAAGTACAGAAACTCTTGGATGTCGGTTTTATCTATCCTATTTCTGACAGTCAGTGGGTCTCTCCATTAGTGCTAGTACCTAAGAAAGATGGAAGATGGCGTATTTGTATTGATTATCGAGAATTAAACAAAGCCACTCTCAAAGATTACTTCCCTCTCCCTTTCATTGACCAGGTGCTTGATACCCTTGCAGGAAAGAAATATTTTTCCTTTTTGGATGGCTTCAGTGGCTATAACCAAATACAGATTGCACCCAAAGATCAAGATAAAACTAATTTTACATGTCCATGGGGTACATTTTCTTATAAAGTTCTTCCCTTTGGTTTATGTAACGCCCCAACTACCTTTCAAAGGGCAGTCGTGGCAATTTTTTGTGATCTAGAATTTGTAGAAATTTATATGGATGGCTTTTTGTGTTTAGTGATTCTTTTCAGGAAGCTCTCAAAAATCTAGAGAAAGTAATTCTCCGTTGTCAGGAAGCCCATATCGCATTGACTGAAAATAAAGGTAGATTAATGTGCAAGGCGGGAGTGGTACTTGGCCATTTGATTTCTGGTAAAGGTATCCAGGTTGATCCGGCAAAGATTGAAATCATTCTGCATCTTCCTGCACCCAAAACTCAAAGGGAAGTAAGAGGTTTTTTAGGACATGTTGGTCACTATAGAAGATTCATTGAATTTTTTTCTAAGACAGCTGTTCCTCTTTTCCAACTTCTAGCTAAGGATAGTTAATTTTATTGGTCCATAGCTTCCCAATAGTATTTTGAAACATTGAAGGGAAATTTAGTATAGGCACCAATTTTGAGAGGTCCTAACTGGTCCCTGCCTTTTCACATTTCCTCTGATGCTCCAGATTTGGCTATTGGCACAGCTTTAGGACAAGAGGAAAATAATCAATCCTATGCTATTTATTATATTAGTAAAAATTTGTCTTCCACTAAATTAAATTATACAATTATAGAGAAAGATTTTTTAGCTGTAAATTTTGCAATTAATAAGCTCAGGCACTATATTACAGGATATGAAGTATTTGTACATACTGATCATTTCACGATTAAATATTTGATGAAAAAACCATTGAATAGCAGTAGAGTGACTAGGTGGTTGCTATTTTTGCAGGAATTTAATGTTACTATTGTTGATAGACCAGGAAAATCTAATGTTGTAGCAGATTTTCTTTCTAGATTAAATAATCCTAGTGAAGCAACTCCTGTTAATGATGATTTTCCGGATGAACATATTTTTGCTATGTCAACAGATTCTCCATGGTTTTTTGACATTGTTAATTAATTGGTTACTAGAAAAACACCACCCCACCTGTCCGCTCTTGAAAAGAAGAATATTATTCAGAAAAGTGCTGCATACTCCTGGATTCAAGGAGATCTCTTTTACACTAGTTCAGATCTGATTATCCATAGATGTGTAAGAGAGGAGGAATTGTTTGACATATTGAAATCTACTCATGATGAACCTTTTGGAGGCCACTTCGCTAATAAGCGGACTGCATATAAATTATTGCGTGCTGGTTACTTTTGGCCTTCCTTGTTTAAGGATGCCAAACAGTATGTCAGGCAATGTGATAACTATCAACGAGTGGGCCAGCCTAATCAAACCAATGAAATGCCTTTATGCCCCCAAGTTATGATTGAGTCATTTGAAAAATGGGCTATTGATTTTATAGGGACAATAAATCCAACGTCATTAAGTAAAAAGCATATTTTGGTTTGTATAGATTTTGTTACAAAATGGGTAGAAGCTAAAGTTGTTTCCTTTGCTACAGAAAAAGTTGTTGCTGATTTTCTTTTTACTTAAATCTTTACTAGATTTGGTGTGCCTAGAGAAATTGTCTCTGACAATGGTCCACATTTTATTTCTAATCTGGTACAGGGTGTGATGGAGCAATACAAGATCTGGCACAAGAAATCCACGGTGTATCACCCGCAATCAAATGGGAAGGTGGAATCCACAAACAAAGTGATCGAGTCCATTCTTACAAAGATAGTAAATATGCATCGGAAAGACCGGGCTAAAATATTACCAGAAGCTTTGTGGGCATACAGAACCACTTGGAGAAATAGCATGGAACATACACCATATGAGCTGGTATACGGCAAACAGGTTTTGTTACCAATTGAATTCCATATCAAAACTTTCTGAACTGTAGTTCAGTTAGGACTAGATCTCTCTGAGGCACAACAACAACTTCTTATCCAATTAAATGAGTTAGATGAATTTCCTAGGGATGTTGTTCAGCAAAACATACTAATTCAGCAGCAGCGCAAAAGGTGGCATGACAAATCTATTGAGAAAAAGCAATTCCAACCAGGTGATTGGGTGCTCCATTATGATTCTAGATTTAAAATTTTTAAAGGGAAGTTACATACAAGTTGGATGGGACCTTATGAAGTGATCCAAGTATTCAATAATGGAGCAGTAGAAGTTAAAACTATTGATGGACAAAATTCAGTATTCTTGGTAAATGGACACAGATTAAAGAAGTATTTTCAACCACTTGCCAGGAAAGCTTTTACACAGCAAGTCCAATAGAAATTCACGATGGTAGTGGTGAATGGTAATACCAACCTCTTGAAAACATGAATTATTCTTCTTCTTTAAAAAAATTTAAAATACAAAAAAAATAAAATTAAATAAAAAATAAAGAAAAAATATTTTCCTGTAATTATGAAAATTAGTTCGCTGACATGATTGCAGAAGGATCAACCTGAAAACCAGCTTGCTGGAAGGAAGATAAAAAATTTCTGATAAAAAGAGAATGTTTCTTAATCTTTAGATATGCTAGCGGCCACCAAGTAAAAGCAGGTTCAACAGAACCAACTTTTATATAATTGGGGTAATTAGCATGGATTTTTTTATTCAAGTAACACTTGATTCTCGCTGCAGTTATTTTTCTTGCACCAGTGTAGGCAGACCTTCCAGAATATTTTTGTCTTTCTTCATACTCCAATTTTGTAATATTCCCTCAGTTTTCTTCTTCAATCCCAGAATGATTAATCTTTCCATATTCTTCTGAATTTACTCTATCCGTTTCGCAAAAACCCCACTTTACCCTTGATTTTTTTTCCCTATCCCACATATGTTTATTCCCTCTTGTAGTACTATTCCTGGAATCCCTATAAAAAAATTACTTCCCATTCTGAAATTTCCCTTTTCCCACTTCTTTGTTCCCTCATGAATTCATTACAGGATCTCGCGCACAAAGAGAAAAGGGATATGATCTGAAGCATCAAGAAAGGGTGAAGAAAATTTCCAGTATAAGTTGAGGACATCATGTTGAAAGTCCAGCCTATATTTTACTTAAATTCCCTGTTATTTTTTTCAGATATTATGCTTGCACTAGTGCAAGCATGTCGTCCTATATAATAAGTGCAAGCAGAATGATACCAACAGATTAGAATAGTTTAAGCGGTGCAAGCAGACCGGTGCAAGAATGCACCCTGACAGAAACATAGTACAATTTGTTCTTTTCATAGCATACGTCATAGGAAAGTGGTCATCATGAAATTTTATAAGAAGTCTTTTCACTTAGTCGATGAATGACTTGTGCTATCATATTAACTAGGAGAAAATTATTTAAAGTACAAGGTGTTTTTAAGTTAAGAATCATGATCATTTTTTAATGAATGCTAACGTTATTTTTTTGAATTATGAAGGAGTGCGGAAGTGTTTAACCGTTGCTTGGATATAATTGCCCCTTTCTGCAATAATCCTAGATGTCTTTCACTCGTAATGATTACCTCACCTAGTCGTTAAAACGTTGCCGCAAGCACCAATCCAACATGATCTCAAAGATGCCATGCATCCATGGCTATTTCAGTGGAATGAATGTGTGATAAGATGGAAGGGATGGTGGACAATTGGATCCCTATCTATAGAAACCAATTTTCCCGGTGTTGCATGTAAATTCTTGACTGTTCATAACCATTAAGCAGCGATGCCGCCTGTTCGAAGCGAACCTTCGTCTCTCAGTAGGGTAGAACAAACTATTGAGTATCGCAATAGTCTTTCACTATTGCGAGACTCAGACTTTCTTCAATTCTTGCAAAAGTTTGACGGGCACAACAGTGAAGTGGCCCTACAGTTTTCCAAAAGTTTCAAAAATGGTCGAGTAAAAATTGGGCCTCTAAAATCTGAGGTTACGAAAGAGTTTATAGCAGCAGCAACAGGCTTGGAAAATACTGGTGAGTAGTGATTTAAAAATCAGAAACTAGAATGGAAGAGATGGCAGCGTTTCATTGTCGACAAGAAGATGAAGGTAGATTGGAAGAAAGGAATTCCGCGCAGTGCCCTGTTGGGACAGTGGTGGGACCTCCTTTTCATCCTACAGAAATTAATAACTTGTGAGGGAAGGTACTCCCTCACTTTTGTGTACCAATTTAGGATGTTGCAGCATTTCGAAGCCGGCTGGCATGCCCGGTGGAGGATCAATTTCCCCCATTTTTTACGTAAGAGCTTGGAAAAAATGGCCAAGGGTGTGTGGGACGGATGGGCAGACCAGGCCGACAAGAAGTTATATCACCACAGCCTGATAAAGATTTTGGTCCAGAAACAATTAGAAGTTAAAGGCATGACCTGGGAGGTGCTTTTAAAACAGCTACATAAAAAAACAGCTGCTGGAAAGGAAATAGAGGACCTCGCCAGCACAAGCAAGGGTCCGAGTAAGAATGTAAAGGGGAATCCTTCTTACACCAGTGCAAAAAGGAAATGACCCAAAAAATCAATAGAAGAAAGGGCCCCATCTCCAAATAAGAAGATAGCTAGTGCACCTATTGAAGAGACTCCTTCTACGCCACCAGTACAGGCACAAACCCCTGAAGAAGACAACCTATCAGTCCTTGCGGACGCAGAAAAATTGGTAGAGGTCAAAGATGACACTCTGTTGGCTGATTTCATTAAAAGGGCCTGGAAAAATAATGAAGAATCTAGTGTAGGCAAAGAACCACAGTCCCCATAGGACGTTGAATTCCCTTCTGCACCAGTGCAAGAGGAAGAAGAACCAAAAGAAGAAGAAGAAGAAACAAAAGAAGAAGAAGAAGAAGAGGAAGAAGTGTTTGTTGAAACCCCAAGGGATATTGAGGTCCCTAAAGAAGATACTGCCCCTGTCGAGACAGAAGAAGAAGAATTTCTTGATGTAACCATGACGGATACTGAGGTCCCTAAGGAAGACACAACTCCCGTCAAGACAGAAGAAGAAGAAGATTTGGTAACTCCTGTTGTTCGGATAGTTGAACTAGAGCTTCAAGTGCAGAACTTAGAACAACTCATAGCTAAAGCATAGGAGAATAAAGAACAAATTAAATAAGAATTAACTGCAGAGATCTAGAAAAAGAAAGGAGAAGTTAGAGTTTGGAAGTACTAAGCTGCACAATGTTTCAAGCGACTTAAAAAGGTGACAAAGAAACTAAATAACATCAGAAAGAAGAAGTCTGAAACATTGCAGGCTGATGTCAGTATGACAGAGTAGGATTGAGATGGAATGCTCAAAGTTTTGAAGTTTTTTTTGCAAAGGTAAAGAGTTGTGTGAGGACATACAATAGCTTAGGGATTGGAGGATGTTAGCCCCATAATTTTCTCTCTTTTTTCCATTTTCCCCTTCCTAAATCATAACCATTTACCTCTGTTTTACCTCTTTTATGCACCCTCATCTTGCACTAGTCCAAGCACGGTGACATATTTCATATAAAATTTATTTTTCATACTTTTAATTCAAATTAGCATTAATTAATCATTTATTACATGATTTATTACTTTTAATCACTCTTTGTAACTTATCAATATCTCCAATTTTTATTTGGTAGTTAGAGTACTTACCGTGATCGCTGATCCTAGTGCAGGATCGGATCTTGCACCGTTGCCAGCACAACAAATCCTTGCAGTAGATTCGAACCTCCTTGATCACCGCCTCATTTTGAGCAGCTTCAGCCATGACAGCAAGATCGGCCCAAAGGCAGACGAGACCTAATCTGCGAAGGACGAAAGCTGGAGATTGGCTACGGCCAGTTTTGCTAACTGTCTAATTTTGAAGGCCGAAAAGCTAAATTTTGCATTTGGTTATGTAATCGATTGAATGATCTATTTTGGCCTTTGGCCAAATATCTATATAATATAGAATGTAAATAGGACTAAGGGCTAATTTTTTTTGATAGCAGAAGAGAACAAGGACACAGCCATAGAGGCGGTAACAGGTTGTTGTATTTTATTATCGCCCGAATCTGGGTTGGACGATGTATTAATGTATGTACCTGCCTCAGTGAATTAATAAAAGGGAGCTTTGCCTTATGTTTCACAAATTACGTTTCTATATTTGAGCTGATGAATTGATTAAGGTACTGAGTGGCGTTCTTATTGAAAAGGGAAATGAGCTGGTCGGCTAGAGCCCAGCCAACCCAGCACATTTACCCCATTTTCCCTTTCCCTGTAATTTGTGTTTACATTGTCAAGTGTGATTTAATTTTAAGCACATGCATTCCTGTCTGAGTGAAAGCGGATCCGTTGTGTGAAGTAGATAAATTTCCTTTTCCTGCAATTGCCTTTCCTGCACTTGATTTCAGATTGGCTTTCCTCCACCTGGTACAAGAAGGAGAAATGAACCTGCATCAGTGCACGTTGGTGTGATATCTCCTTTTCTGAAATTATGTTTGATTGGTTTTCCCTGCCTAGTCCAAGTAGGAGAAATGAACCTGCACCAGTGTATGTTGGTGTGATGCAGCAAGCCTTCTTAGTCTACTTCCCGCAATCTTCTTTCTTTTATTAAATGCTTATGACAAGATAAATTTATATTGATTGTTTCTTTGTTCATGCACTCTGTTAAGATCAGAAACATTCACTTTGTATGTGTGCAATTTGATTTAATAGTATAATAGCAATTGCAATAATTAAGCACTCATTTTAAGAATTAAATGCTAAGTGCAGGAAGCTCTAATTCGATGCAAGAACTAGTTTCTTGCACGAGATCTGAGTGCTTTGAACCTAGAAAATTTCAAGCCCTTGAATGAAGTAAAAAAAGCCTTTAGTAAAGACACCATTTATACCTTCTGCATAAATATCTGTTCCTACACTAGTGCAAGCAGAATGCGATAGTGCGGGACAGATTAGTGCAAGAAGGAAATCTCTAAAGGAGCAGGTTTAAGGGCCCATCTGATGAGACTGCTAAGTGTCTCTGCTAAAGAAAAGCACACACTCAGAAGTTAAACAATAATTAGCTTGAGTGATTGCATTTTATATTTAATTCCCTCTTGAAAATGCATTCTTCTTTGTTCCAGTCTTAGATTATTTTGATGGTTCAAGTTGCCTTTTTATCTTTTTTAATTTGATTCTGCAATCTTTCCTTTAAAGAAAGTAGGGATTTATATTAAGAAGATTCATACCATCTCTGGCATTACATGTGCTTCATCTCTAAGTTTACGGATACCTCGGGTTGACAAATTAAGTGTTGAGGAGTTTGCTTAAGTGTAATTCCTGCACCCAACAGTAGCTATAATATTAGAGTCCCGCATAGTTTTATAATAAGGTGAGCGAGCAACATTAAATGGGATATTTGCATCATACCAACATCTAGAAATGTATTGAGAAGAATATTATTTGCACAGTTTCAAGATATGCCATATAACCCTCGATGATGGAGAGCTTGACCTTCACACTTTTGTTTGACAGCTAAGATTTCCTAAGGGGGGTGGGATGGTGAAGGGGGTTTATTAGCATATATGGAATGTTGGCTCGAGGGGTCCTGACCCAGGTTCAGAGCGCAAGGTTTTTCAAAAAACCCCTATACTACTGGCCCTTTTGGCGGTGACCTGCTTGTGCAGGTCAAAGTCTCACCTGAAGTAGTATGGGTGGGTGTTGGAACTAGGTTTCCGCACCCTGAGAAAGGATAGGTAAGGCAAGCAGAGTTGCACTAAGCCCTATAATTCCCAGATTAGTTTTCTCTGTGTAGGGTTAATTAGGTCTCTATTCGCATCCACGTGTGCTAGATCTATAATTATATGCCTTTATGATAGTAACATAACATTACATATCAGAACAGATAGAACAGAACCAATCCAGATATCGAAAACACACTTGCATAGATCTTCGCAGTTTAAACACAGAAAATACACAGTGCAGCAATTACCAACAATTCGCACAAGAGTACTCACAGATTCAGTTCTCTATCAATATTTCTTATTCATTCATTCATTAATCCTTCCTTACAATTCCCTTCCCAACTTGCGCACACAGCAGCAGGGTCCGCACACGGCTGGACTTAGATATCTGCGCACACAGCTAGTAGGATTCCTTTCCCCAAAACCCAAACAGATAACTTAAACCACAATTCACATCAATATCTCCTCATATCCTATCCTTTGCAATACAACATGTCCCTCTCTTTATAGAAATATAGCCTAGACTTTCTTATGGTCCGCAAATTGTGGTTTTCGGACCCTTGGTTTACCCTTTTACCCGTTACAACGCTTTAGGGGCTTTGACCCACCCCAAAACCCCTCTGCTAGATTAAATCTAATCAAAATATCCAAATGGACCAGTTTCGCAGCTTGTAGGAGACCTGGTTCCAACAGTCTCCCAACACAATCTTGTGACTCATCACAAGTCACTGCAGTGGTGTGGCCTCGAGCTGTGTGCGCAAGGTGTCAAGGGTGCGGACAAGCGAAGGGAGCACTTCTTGACTCTGGGTAGCAGCTTGCTGTGCAACGTTGACAAGTGTCAGGGATGCAGGGCCGTCTGGAGTTGTGGTAACCTGTTCTAACAGCCGGTGGAGGCGCGCAATGGCGGACTGAGCATCCTGGGAGAGCTGGAGTGTGGTGTCGGCCCAAGGTTTCAACCACTTTCGGATGATATGCTTGGTGCGGCGAAGGTTCTCAATCATGTCCATGACGGCTAGACTCTGCGCGGAGACGTTGGAGGTTGAGGAAGCTCTGACCTGATCAAGAGCAGCTTCCGCCTGCCGTAATTCCTTATGGATATGCTGAAGCATAGAATGGTGCCGGACTGTTGTCCAGAGCTGTGTAGATACCTCGACCAACTATGCACCTTGAGCAAGCTGCTCCAGAATAATATTTGTTGCGTTTGTGACCAATGCAACCTGCTGTACCCGTACTACCGAAGCGATTTCACCCTGCTGTCGCGTAGTCTGGTCTAGGTGATAGAACTCTTGCAACACCTCGGTGTATAATCCTTGTAGTGTTGCATGGGATAACTGCGCCAAATCGATGTGGATTTCCGTAGTGGTTGGAGCATGATCGGTAACAAGGACAGCACGGGGTAGTGAACAAACGTGGCTTCTACTAGTCGGTACTCTGGAATTGCGGAGGAGTCGCAACATATCCCTGTATCTCATTGTTCCTACCTGGCTCAGAATTAGTCTTGACCTGATTGTGACATTGCTGGCAAGGGATAGCGTACCTTCTTCTACTGTATCCTCCGAGGCCATTCGGCTGGGTCCCGCAGCCATCCCTAAGGTGCGAAGGTCAGGACCTCCTGTCACACAACTAGGTTGCCTCTCCGTGTGGGATTCACAGGAAATTCCCTCTGCAAGGGGCCAACGCCCACTTAATTGATCTAACTCGGCAGTCCCATACCCCTTCAATAGGATGTCTATGGTTGTTGAACAAGCATGGACTGAAACATTCGGCAGGTTAGGATCCACCATAACAACAGAAAGACCTGCGTTCCAAGAGATGTCAATGAGCCAAGTAAGCCAGTCATCAAATAATAGGGCCATGGTGTAGAGGCAATAAGTAGTCCATTGCGAAGTTATTCTATTATCTGTACATCTTCCAGAGCTATTTAATGGTGGAGTAGCTCGTGCGCAAAACTTACCATCGTTCGTTCGAATCCGGCTTACCATAAATGGCCGCATTAATGGTCTACCACCCCTTTTGCATAACAGCAAGGGTCCTTTTCTATCAACGTGGGGTGGGCTGACGATTGTTAGCCGTACCTGAGGACTCTCCCATGAATCATGAGACCTTGGATGATGCCTACGTGCCGTTTGCAGATCCCGAATTAAGGCTGGCGCCAGTTGTTTCGTAACACGGGTCAGGCACTAGCTTAGTAACTTAGCCACCAAACTTCTCGATTGGAGCGCCTCTCCTTTGGACGGGATGTTCTTGTATGGCAGGGCTGCGTCAAGCATCTGCGTGCCATCCTTCATTTGAAATGTTCACCAATTATCCCAGACATACGTGGGTTTGTGTACCTCCGTAGTCGAACGCAGACCTAGGTCATTGATAACCAGGGGAGCCTATTTGGGCGGGGTCCTATCGCACCCTTGAGTGTCATATGTTAGCAAGTATCCACATTGGTCTACTAACCTTGCGGCCCGTCTGTCAGCTGGGGTTCTTAAGCGTAGGACCATCCTTCCCCGACACTTATTTTGCATACCCCCCCGATGCATAGGTGCTTTGCACAAGGTTAGTGGTAGTGCCCCCAGCCTGCGTTCCTTGGGACTTTGGGTTTCAACCAATGTCCCGGTATTAGCTACGTTATCATGGTAGGGTAGGACTCTTACCTTGGTAGAGATGTGGCAGAAATTCCTGGTGGTTCGAAGACATCGCAGCGTTAACACCTTGTGCAATCGTCCTTGCCAATTTTCCAGTTCCTCATCAGAGCCGGAGAAACACTCACTGTAATTTTCCCAGCAGAGGACTCCTTCGTCCGGCGTAGTCAATTTGTATATGTGATCTATTTCCTCCTCTTCATAGGCTGGCTCTGTATACCGCACACCTTTCGCTAGGTCTAGTGGTACTATCACATGCGTACCATTGTTCTCAAACACCATTCTGTGCTTTTTGAGATTGATGACACCCCCCATGTCTATAGCCCAGTCCAGTCCTAGGAGTGCAGAGCAGGGATCCGTATCTTCCAAAATTTCTATTACTTTGAAGTCAGCTAGGATCCTTACCCCTGCGATATCAACCATGAATTTTGGTTGCCTACCCAGAGGAATGATTTTTTGTTGATTTTCCATTCACAGTTGGATTGTAGACCATTCTAGTTTAGGCTCTCCCATTCGTTTCCATGTCTGCTTTGGTAATACATTCGCATCCGATCCAGGATCTAAGATAACCTGATCCATCTCGTAGTCACTAATATGTGTAGTCAACCACATTTCTTTTCTGGTGTGTTTCTTATAGTTGTACAGTTTGTGTACATCCTTGGTCCCAGGAATCAAATTGGGCCAAGCTGCGCAAGTATTTAGTAGTGCCTGGAGGTTTCCTATGGCCTGTGGGTTTCACAATAGCTTTAGACATGCCTACAGAAAGGGCTCAATCCCTTCCTCTATCTTGAGGTGTGCCGGAAGTTACGCGTGTAATGTTCCAAAATTTTCATGCAGATAATTGGAACATTAGTTTTTGCTAATTTCACATAGGAGGAGAATAAATGGTAAGGAGACCCATGAATAATGAAAAGCACAATAAAATCCCTCATATTATGCGAAGGGATCACTTTTGAAATTGATTTCACACCTCTATGGGTGAAAAGGGGCTATTTTGCAAAGTGGCTAGGTCAAGTTGACCAAAGTCAAACTACGTAGGCTATGAGGTGGAAAGCACATTGTGGTACAACGCAATAGAGAAGGAGGGAAGATTCCTTGAGAATGAAAACACTAATTAAGTGGGGCCCATGGAAAGGGACCTCACAATTGTATAAGAGGAGGACAAGACAACCATTTTTGCTCATGAATGGATTATTGATTTCGTTGTCTTGAGAGACAAGGAGCATACTCTTGCTGTTTAGCAGAGTTGCTGGGGGAATTCCTGTTTAGGATTCCTTCCTCCTCATGAGAGTCCTCTTGAGGAATTGATCTTTAGCTTTCTCCACATCTTGGCTCAAGGCCAAATCATTCTCTTCCATTACAGAGTTATTCTTGCAGCAAGAAGACATTGTGTTGCTGGGTTGCAGTGGAGGCTTCCACCACATCACTCCGAGACTTGATTTGCAGAGAAAGGAGTCTCCATTTAGTGGAGATATCATTGAGGAGTGTTATTGAGCTCATTTGGAGGTTTTGGCAGTAGGCCAAGCTTTCTCCCATCTTCATCAGCACAGTCCCTTCCATAGACTGCGTTATTTCAGAGTTAGTCTGAAGTGGGGATTTGCACCATCACATTGGAGGGAGAGATTTCCAGTGTCGGGATCAGCCTTGCACTCTGGAAATCCTTTGGATGAGATTGATTCAGATTGTGGAGCATATTCTACCATCTCCTTCCATTTTGATTATCAGTTGCTACTTCTACCCAACAACTTCGACATTTTGGTATTTTACCATTCTATGCATCTAGTGTAGCCAATCCTCTTGAGGATTGTTGTATCATCACTGCATTATTTTTTTTAGGGGTTGAGAGCCCACTCCCCCTCATTTCTTGAGCTATATTTCAATATCATCATATTTCACATTTGTATGTAGCAGTGTCTCCATAAGACTGCACAGTCATAGCTAGGGCAGTTTATGTAGCAGTATATTTCATGCTTTCATGTACTTGTTCTTTGAGGTTGATCATTCCCTCTCTTGAGCGCTCTTTCCCTCAAGATATTGTACACTTATTTTGCTGCTATGAGCTAATATAATGGCTATGAGTTCTTCTATCATTTTCTGAGATTGAAGCAAGTTGCTCTTCATGCATTTGTTTTCATATTGTTGTGGCTCATTTTTGAGTGGGATTCTTCAAGAAGCTCTATAGACAGAGTCTGAAAAGGGCTAGATAGCCTCTGGATCTCACACTTCCTAGAGAAGGTGACATATTCGGTAAATTCCCCTTCAGTCAATCTCTGGAATAGATTTTTGATTGCTGACATTCCTAAAAAAGGAACATTACAGTGCGGGGGCTGCCAGTGGTTCTTGCTCTTTGAAGCTCACTCCTTCCCGAGGGGCAAGCTCCTTCTTTGCTCCCTAGGTGACCATCCCACTGTGTTTCATGACCTTTATGCTCGTATCTACATTCCTTAATTCGGTTTTAACTCGTTGCACATTATACGTAGGGGTGGGTTGTTTTTCCTGCATCTTGGCTATTAAAATTGGGAAATCCTCCACCACATGGTCTAGCTACCTACAATACTTGCATGATGGCTTGGTGGGATTTAGAAATTCTCTGGCAAAGTGACCCATCTCTCCGCAGTTATAACATATTAGCTTCCCACGTCCGCGTCCTGCACTCCCTCCCCGACCTCTTCTACCCCGGGCTAGAGATCCTCCGAAGTGCACAGACCTTCTTGGCGACGCAGGGTCTGATTGTACCCTATACAAGTTCCCACGATCTATCATCAAGTCATAAGTACGACAGTTTCGATCATCATGTCCCACCGATCTGTTGGCCAGATAAATCGTTCTTGCGGACAAGACCGATCTCCCTAGTGTCAAAAGACAATCTAGCAACAAACAGCCAAATAGACTAATCTTTCTCTAAGCATGTAAGGTTTACAAAAGCTCTATAGAGGTGTAAAAGACTTACCATATGTCCAGCACTTGTTTGAAGTCGTTGTTGTCCCTCGTGCACTTGAAGGAGTTTTCCTCATAAACCTGAAGTCACAAACAAGAAAAATATTACATAGCACCCGTATAGACATTATCATAAACCATGCTTATCATAGTGATCAAGGAATCTATGAAATAAACCATTGATTGAAATATTATTGAGAAAAATGAGTATATTTGTATTAATTTCAAAAGAAGGAAAACCTTACAACCTCAGCCTTGATGTTCGAAAGGCATTCCTGGGGTCCGAAGTAGGAGTCTCCTTTACTTTGATAAGCTCTGCACTCCTCCAACCAAGACAAATAGAGGTATGTAATCTCTCCTCACAAAAGTCTTAGTTAACTGAGTCTAAATCTCAACAGCACTTAACCTCAAATCTTATTAAGCTTGACCTTCCGTTCTCATCTCCAAAAACTTAATCTCCAAAAGCTTAACCCTTTGAGTCTACCCAATGCCTCCTTTTATAGAGCAGATGAGGAGGTTAGGATTCCACCTTTGTAGGGATAGAATCCTCCTTCAAAGGGATAGACTCCTCACATCAAGGGATTAGTTCCTTAAGGTGAGGGATACCTTGCCTTATCAGCGTACTCATCCCCAAAATTCTCATCCTAGAGCCTTCTCAGAATTGACCCTCAAACCACTTTTGCTGCCTCTCAGCCTTTTTTGATTTTGAGAGGTCGTAGGCATTGAAAGGAAAAATGTGAATTTCCTAGAACACAGGAGTAGCGGTGCTCATTTCATAGTACTAAATACAAACCTTGAACGAGAGCCTCATGTTACCTGCGTACCCAAAGTTTCAGAGATTTTTAGAGTTTTTCTCTGTTTTTCAAGGCTTGAAATGAGAAACTGATATGTTAGACTTGCAAAGGGAAAAGTATGAGTTATAATGAGCTCATACAATTAGCAAAATTTCAAGGTGACAATTTTTTGTGTAACAGATTTCCCCCTAAAGTGCGAAGTCTGGAATAGATGAAACTGAAGTCTGTCATATATGAAGAGTGCAGTACTTTATCATTTCAAGGATCATCCCATGGACACCCCAGTCGGAACCTGTAAAAACATTCAAATAAAAATATATATGTAAACGTATCATCGCTGAGGTAGGCATTCCCATACTCAGATCAAAACTAACTAGAAACTAATCTAAACTATTCTGATACAGGAATGATTTTCAATACATCAACAGTATAGACATATGTAGACACAGCATGGACGCAACCATCTATTTATAAATAGTCCAATATATAATTGATAACAAAATTCCTTGCAGCCTGGATGGTAGCAACTAGATCCAGGGTCTTGATTTCCACAACTCGAACTAGTACGATTCTATCCATGCGATTAAATGTGTTGAAGTCGAACATGGTAGAAACCACTTGATTACCAGTCAATGATGTAAACTGTTAACAAGTGTGAGAGTACCCACTAGTAATGTCAATGGCTCTCAAAGTACTCAGTACAATCCATGAAATGTGAATGAATGAGCTGAAGTCGAACATGTCACGGAATCATTCGATCGAAGGTCAATGATGCAACCTATCATCGAAGGCGAGAAATCTGCCATTGAGGCATGCAGATTTCAAGGTACTGACGATTTCTAGATCAAATTCCTAGATAATGAGCTGTCGTTGATAGAAAGTGATCCATCGTAGGCAAGCCCACAACATGAAATCATAGATCAAGTTTTGAAGAAATATATCGGCAAGGACTGACTCAGGGATGGTCAAAATGGATGATAGATATTTCGCAAATGAATGGTTTATTTGCACTGTCCTCTTGAACACATAACGACACTGCAGATGGCTTGGTGACAATTGACCCAAAGCTAATACCCAGAAACCGGTTGAAGACTTTCAATGTGGTTTGATTAACTGTTAGGCAAAGGATTTCCCAACCCAGGTGAACAAAAAGTGTCATGTTCAAGAGTGGTTAATTGGATTTTCAAAAAATCAAAATACAACAAACAAGTCCATTTTTCTCTCTTTTCCCCCACCATTTTTGGCAAGTACCTCTTTATTTTTTGACAAGCTTGAGGAGGATAACATTTGCTTGTTTATAAGCTCATCCTTCGGATGAGTCCAACTTAGTTTAAGATTCGAATCCTAAGAAGGAGTGGTTCGTTCCTGTTTAAAATTGAACAAGTCCTTTACTGTTAAATTTTAACGAGTCTAGTATAGGAGAAACTCGATGTTTTTCAATTTTAGGGAGTCAGAAGAAAAAACTTAAGAAAACTCCATGGGTGTACTTTTTCGTAAATTTAGTCTCTCAGGCCCGAAAAAGGATAAAATAATGCGGGAGAGAACTCTATTGACCGTAATTAGTCAACGTATACCTTTTTCGTAAATAGTCCATTTCAGTCCGTAAAAGGGGTAAAATTATACTAAAAGAACAATCATTCATTTACTTTAACGAGTTTGAATAGTCAAGTACTCGGCAATCTTTTCATTTTTAGAGAGTCTGAAAAGGGCTTAAAAGAGAACTCCAGGGTTTTGCTTTTTCGTAATTTTCAAGAGTTCGAAAAAGTGATAAAATTATACTCAGTAGTTTCACTTTTTCTGTAAATTTTAACGAGTTCGAAAAAGGGATAAAAATTTACTCCTGGTTTCTCTTTTTCGTAAGTTTTAACGAGTTCGAAAAAGGGATAAAAATGTACTCCTGTGGCCGACTTTAAATTTAATTTACGAGCAGGAAAATACGGAAAGAACTCGGCATTTTCATGTGTTTTACGAGAATCAAAGATACCAAAATAATCTCGGGATTTTCATGAGTTTAACGAGTCTTGAAAATAACTGAAATTGACTCAAGAGAGGTTTCATTTTTACAAAAGCTTGAAACAGAGAGAAAATTGTGCTTGATGCCCCCTAAGCGTAACTGCTAGAGTGCATGCCCCCCCAGCTTCATTTCATTCAACTAAATACACTGCTGGTAATTAATAGCTGGATGGAATGACGGTTCATTTACGAGATCATATGAAAGACCCGACCTAAAACTGTAAGAAAATTATGCAAAAACTAACCTAAATACATGACTTAACATTTACGAGATCTAGTCAAAGACTCGACTCAATTAAGGGATGATTTGTTTCATTTTTTAAAAAGCTTGACACAGAAAAAGAACTATGCTCATGGCAACGTGTTTCATTTTTTAACGAGGTTGACACAGTAAAAGGAACTTTCCTCTCCTAAATGTTTCATTTTTTAACGAGGTTGACACAGGAAAAGAACTATCCTCATATATACTTTCTACAATCTACCTATATAACCTACTGATTCATTTTTTAATGAGGTTGAAACAGGAAAAGAACTGTCCTCATACCTGATTCATGTTTTAATGAGGTTGACTCAGTAACAGGAACTATCCTCAGACCCACTGATTCATTTTTTAATGAGGTTGACACAGGAAAAGAACTGTCCTCATTTCATTTTTTATGAGGTTGACTCAGTAACAGGAACTATCCTCAGACCCACTGATTCATTTTTTAACGAGGTTGACACAGGAAAAGAAATGTCCTCATAAACTACTTATTTCTAATCTATCAATCCACTCTTCTACAATCTACCTACTGATTCATTTTTTAATGAGGTTGACACAGGAAAAGAACTGTCCTCATCATCGAATGATTCATTTTTTAACGAGGTTGACACAGTAAAAGGAACTCTCCTCAAAGACATGTTTCATTTTTTAAAGATGTTGACACAGTAACAAGAACTATCCTCAAACTCATTGATTCATTTTTTAACGAGGTTGACACAGTAAAAGGAACTATCCTAGGACTCACTGATTCATTTTTTAACGAGGTTGACACAGTAAAAGGAACTTTCCTTACACCACTGATTCATTTTTTAACGAGGTTGACACAGGAAAATAACTATCCTCGGATTCACTGATTCATTTTTTAACGAGGTTGACACAGTAAAATGAACTTTCCTCACACCACTGATTCACTTTTTAACGAGGTTGACACAGGAAAATAACTATCCTCGGCGGCTTGTTGAGACAAAAGCAAAAAGATGTAAAATTGTGAAAAGACTGAGACAAACCTCCAAGTAATGACCAAAGGAAATCAAATTAAGAATTTCTCAAAAAAGAGACTCAAAACACCCAATACTGCTAAGATTCATTCACAGAAAGCTTTTGACAGAAACAATCATCAATCTGGGCAGAAACCAAAAACTCTAAATCAAAATAAAGATAAACTAAAGAAATAAATCTAAAGGTTTTTCACAATTTTAACAGGGTCCGCAGGCTTGCAAAAGGAACAGGTGCGGTACCGCACTGTTTACTACAATAAGAATGCGGAACTTCCCGCACTGTGCAAAGAAGGCAAAGTGCGGTCCCTGGAAAAATTAGAGAAAAACATAAAAGATCTAAAAAATTTTAAAAACAGAGAAAACCTAAGCTACCCAGGTAGATGTCCATCAATCAAAAACCAGGAAAAACTTTTCCTCAAATCAAAATAAAAGAGAACCAAAAACAACAAGTTTCTTTCCCAGTGGAGTCACCAATTTGTTGGCCGGATAAATCGTTCTTGTGGACAAGACCGATCTCCCTAGTGTCAAAAGACAATCTAGCAACAAACAACCAAATAAAATAATCTTTCTCTAAGAATGTAAGGTTTACAAAAGCTCTATAGAGGTGTAAAAGACTTACCGTATGTCCAACGCTTGTTTGAAGTCGTTGTTGTCCCTCGTGCACTTGAAGGAGTTTTCCTCGTAAACCTGAAGTCACAAACAAGAAAAATATTACATAGCACCTGTATAGACATGATCATAAACCATGCTTATAATAGTGATCAAGGAATCTATGAAATAAACCATTGATTGAAAGCTTATTGAGAAAAATGAGTATATTTGTATTAATTTCAAAAGAAGGAAAACCTTACAACCTGAGCCTTGATGTTCGAAAGGCCTTCCCGGGGTCCGAAGTAGGAGTCTCCTTTACTTTGATAAGCTCTGCACTCCTCCAACCAAGACAAATAGAGGTATGTAATCTCTCCTCACAAAAGTCTTAGTTAATTGAGTCTAAATCTCAACAGCACTTAACCTCAAATCTTCTTAAGCTTGACCTTCCATTCTCATCTCCAAAAACTTAATCTCCAAAAGCTTAACCCTTTGAGTCTACCCAATGCCTCCTTTTATAGAGCAGATGAGGAGGTTAGGATTCCACCTTTGTAGGGATAGAATCCTCCTTCAAAGGGATAGACTCCTCACATCAAGGGATTAGTTCCTTAAGGTGAGGGATACATGCACCTTATCAAAGTGTACTCATCCCCAAAAATTCTCATCTAGAACCTTCTAGAATTGACCTCAAACCACTTTTTTGACTTTACTTTCTCGCCTTTTTGACTTTGAGGAGGGTATGCAGGCATTGCAAAGGAAAAATGCGTTCTAGAACGTAGGTAAGTAGTGTATTGCCTGCGTACCCAAGCTAAGAACGCAGGCAGGCCTCATGTTACCTGCGTACCCAAAGTTTCAGAGATTTTTAGGGTTTTTCTCTGGTTGTCAAGGCTTGACATGAGAAACTGATATGTTAGACTTGCAAAGCGAGAAGTATGAGTTATAATGAGCTCATAAAGTTAGCAGAATGTCAAGGTGACAATTTTTTGTGTAACACGATCGGCAGAACCTGCACCATTGTTGCTTCACTTCGGGGACATATGCACCTAACCGAGGGCAATGGTTCGTATCATGCAGTCCTACTACATGACAGTCGTCACACCACAACGCAGGTCCGCTCGATCCTGGTCGTGATAGGATGGGTTCCCTACTTGCTCCTAGTCGCACCGGACTAGGTCCTCCCACTTGCATGTAATCTGCCAGTAAAGGGCACTGGTCCTTCATATGGCCAGACACCTGACATCGTATGCACCATAGATTTACACAACCGTCCTTTCCTCGCTCCTTTCGAAGGTTTTGTATTTCCATATGCATAGCCCCAAGTTGTTCATGGATTTTTTGTACCCCTATCGAGGTATCCTTGCAGGGCGCAGCTTCTAGTTTCATAGCGACCTCCACAGCTTTCTCGTATGACTCAAAGGTCTGATGACTCATTGGCGTGCGCAGGTAAGGTAACAACATAGCGATGAACCATTTTGTATGCTATCTATCATCATACTTGAATCCTCCTTCCATGATTTCCTTCTTCAATCGCTGATCAACCTCCCATACTGACTCAGACGCACCTTGTTTGAAGTCCTTTACTTCCGCTACCAACTGGGAATAAGATTTCGGCTTTCAGAACTGTTGCTTTAGAGCGTCCTTGATATCATGAATGGATGCACTCCCAATCTGGGAAATGTATCGCATATACCAGTTCAGGGCCCTGTCCTCGAATGCCAACGACAGTTGCGCCCTCTTTACCATATCATTTGCCACATTTTGTGCTATCCAGACAGAGTTTGCAACAAACCAGAACTGGTCCATATCCTCATCCCCTACCCCCTTGAAGGTAGGCATTTTCAGGTGCGCGACCATATCGTTGTATGGGTGAATTCTTACCTTTTTGTGGCCTGGGTGGGTGTAGCCAGGGGATTTTGTGTAGCTGGTCCTTGCAACAGATTATAGGCGGATCTCCCTCCGTCGAGGTTGGTCCGATAGTATTTACCACTGCGTGTTGCGCTCCTGTCCAAATCTCAGGTCATTCAGTTAGTATGACTACACAGAATGCTCTTTTCACACAGTAATATCTTAATCAACAACGGTAATGTCCTCAGGAACTTGCCCCAGAACCCTTTAAAGAATCATCGTTCGGCCTCAGAGTATGAGACAAACTAATCAATGGCAAATTCCGTCACAAATCCTCCAAGCACACTATCCACCCAGTGATCTACCGTGCGCGTGATGGTATTATCAGTCTTTTCTAGTTGCCGAATCAGCTCTGGGGTCCACTGAGTGACTCGTTCATCCTTCCAGCACTTCTGGAATTCTACAAGTCTAGCTAGCCACTCCTGGAGTTCGATCGCAAATGTCACAAAAAATATTTCGTAGCTCTCTGTAAGGATGTACCTATATTTACACCTTTCCGCTGTTAACTTTTCACTATGCTTTTCTTTTACTGCAAATTCATAGATCTGCATTTCGAACCAGTCTTCAATTTTATTTCTTTCAGGCTTCCAGTATTCTCTTGTCATTACCCGATCCATTTCTCAGACTTCTTCCGGTCCCGGAAATAGAACCATTTGTTGGCTCGAGGGGTCCTAACCCAGGTTCGGAGTGCAAGGTTTTCCAACAAACCCCTATACTACTGGCACTTTTGGCAGTGACCTGCTTGTGCAGGTCAAAGTCTCACCTAAAGTAGAATGGGTGGGTGCTGGAACCAGGTTTCCGCACCGTGAGAAAGGATAGGTAAGGCAAGCAGAGCTACGCTAAGCCCTGTAATTCCAAATTACTTTGCTCTGCGCAAGGTTAATTAGGTCTCTATTCACATTTAAGTGCGCTAGATCTATAATTATATGCCTTTATCATAGTAACACAACATTACATAATAGAACAGACATAACATAACCAATCCAGATATCGAAAACACACTTACACAGATCTTCACAGCTTAAACAAAAAAAATACATAATTTAGAAATTACCAACAATTTGCACAAGAGTACTCACAGATTCAGTTCTCTATCAATATTTCTTATTCATTCATTCATTAATCCTTCCTTACAATTCCCTTCCCAACCTGCGCACACAGCAGCAGGGTCCGCACACAGCTGGACTTGGATCTTCGTGCACACATCCATCAGGAGTCCTTTCCCCAAAACTCAAACAGATAGCTTAAACCACAATTCGCATCAATAGCTCCTCATATCCTATCCTTTGCAATACAAAATGTCCCTCTATTTATATCAATATAGCCTAGACTTTCCTATGGTCCGCAAAAAGTGGTTTTTGGGCCCCTGGTTTACCCTTTTACCCGTTACAACGCTTTTGGGGCTTTGACCCACCCCAAAACCCCTATGCTAGATTAAATCTAATAAAAAAGTATCCAAATGGACTAGTTTTGCAGCTTGTAGGAGACCCTGTTCCAACATGGAAGCAGTAATAAACCTTGGTTTTGGAGGAAAGAATGGGAAGACGGCTCCTTTTGGAGGACCGACGACTTTGGTAGATTGACATAGGAAACCAAATATGTATGATAGCCAATGTCTCCATAATTCCATTTCTCTATCGAGATTTAGTCGTCAAATACCCATAATGTCCCTTAACCCGACATGGTGCCAGGTTTATGTACCCAAGCTCACGCAGTGGACTAGAGACAAGATAAAATCCCCTATAATGTCACCATCTTAGAGCTCAAATGTGTGACTGTGGATTAGAGACAAGATAAAAACCCCTGCAACATCACCATCTCAGAGCTCAAAGGCGTTACTTGCGATAATGAGAGGGTTTTCAAGCTTAGCATCGTGGGATTTGGCCTCGAAAAAACAATATTGCCTTTCATTTTCAACTGCACCAATTTAGACTCCCTCAACTTGTTGGAAAAATGTTTGACTGGTGAGATACCAATGAAGCTCCAATATATGGTCAATGCAATATAATTCCCTTGTCGTGAATCCTCTGCACTTATCTAAATGTCAAAGATCTCCACGATAATAGGATCACGGGAAACGTTGGCGGACTTTGGACATTCAAAGACTAGATCCAAAGGTAGTTTTTTCCCTTGGGTACCTTCATCTTGAATACTTTAGAAGGAAGCTACTGAAAGAGAAATCTGATGTGTATTCTTTTGGAGTAGTGTTATTGGAGTTCTTATGTGCAAGGGAAACTCTTAATCTTGTTTTTCCCAGAGAACAATTCAATATAGAAGAGTGGGAAATGCACTAGCAGAAAAAGGGGAAGCTTGAAAAAATCATTGACCCTCACCTTTTTGGGACCATCAACTCTCGTTCTCAAAATTTTTTTAGGGAGACTATCGAAAATTTCTTGGAAGAGATGGGCTTTGACAGGCCTTCCATGGGAGATGTTCTATGGACCATGGGATATGAATTTCAACTCCAGGAGATATCCATGCAAAATGATCTATATGAGAATAGTACAAATCATATTGCATATGTTCCCTTGCGCTACCCAGATTCATGAGATTTTTGGTCCAAGTTTAGTATGAATTCAAGTCTTGTACGCAAGTTCTCAATTTATTGATTTCATTAATGCGAATGTGGCATTGTTGAGTTCTCAACATCCCACAGAGGGATAGTTGTGAGAATTTACCTATTGTTTGGAGCATGTTCTCCTTCAGTGAATATGACACATAGTGGATCCATACCTTAGTCCAATAGTTCCTTAGCTTGGAATGTTTTCACAAGATTCAGGGCAGAGTGAACACACAACACTAGTGGCTTTGGTTTGGGAGGAGAGCTACAAGTATGTAGAAGAGATTGAGGGCACATGCATTATGTTTCTTTTCACTGCCGAGAGCCTGAGACTTTTTATACTAGCGTTATTTAATGAGATGTTGGTGGAAGTGATGATGATTTAGAAGATGCAACCACAAGCATTGTGCTCTCACAATTGGTGAATCCTTGTGGGAGGTGATCACAAAACAAGACTCCTTTGCCATGTTCCAAATTTACCAAATTAGCGCATGTAGACTAAACATTGGTGAATGTGAAATGGTTAGGTTTGGTACTCGTTTTTTACATATCACATTAAAAATCCAGTGCCTCCTCATAAAATACTCTACTCGTATAATTGACCACCATTACAAGCGTTTACACCACATTTGGTTTAGAAATTTAGTTAGGTAGGTAGGGAACCCCTATCTCCCATCTCCCTATAGAGTAATTTTGTTACATATTCTTTCTGCTATGATACTGGTTCCTCTCTCTTAAGTCCTATCTCTCATCCTTCTTCTCTCTCCCTTTCTCCCCTACCTCCCTCTCGCTTCCCCAATCTCTCTCTCTCTCTCTCTCTACCCTCCAATCCTCTCACTATATCCCTCCCTCTCTCCTTCTTTATGCCCCCCTTCAATCTTTGCGTCACTGTCTCCCTCTCTTACCCTTCTCTACCTCTCTCACTCCTCTCTCTCTCTCTCTCTCTCTCTCTCTCTCTCTCTCTCTCTCCATTCCTTCTCTCCCCTCTCCTTCAGTTTATCTCCATCTCTCCCTTGTGACTCCCCTTGTCTCTCCACCTCTATCAATCTATGTCTTTATTATTCCTTCTCATATATATCTAGAGTTAATATATATCATGACATATTGGGACCTACGATCGGGTTAATTCTCCCTTATTGGCATGGTTAAAATGGTTAATCTTCGATAGAAAAAATTTATATCAAATATTTCATTAAAAATAGGGAACCATACCCTCTCTGCTAGGCTATGCCTATCAGTCGCTTGGCCTCTTATTGCTCTCACATGAATGTAGTCTTTCTTGACTGGTACAGAAGAAGGTTTCACATTATCAACTGTTTGTTTGGGACAAATTTTAGTTGTTTCAACACTGTTACATTATTCAAGCTTATCCTTTAAACCATCTTAGTCTTTTGTACTTGTTAGTTTCATTCTATTCATACTGCCATCAGTGATAAAAAATTCTCTTTTGCATTTGCATATTAGGAGTCTCATACCAAATAAATTTCACCATTCTGCTAGGTCATGGATTCATTGATGGTAGTAATTTTTCCTCAGTTTCCCCTCATGAGGTACTTGCGAATTATCCTCTCTATGGTCTTCAGTCATTAGTCACTTTCATTCTAAAAATCATGTCAGTAGGTCATAGGATGGGTCTCATTAGTTTCTAGGGTCTCACCATGGTCAAATTAATGAGTCAAATGTCAATAAATATCAACAAGGTCATGAGGAAATCAATAAACTCAAAGTCACAACACCTGGAAGATCAAAGATATATTTTATTCAGTTTGATGTAATTTTCACCTCAAAACCATGTTTTGAGGTGAAAACATGATATTTTGCCTTTATTATCATTCATTATGTAATTTATGTCATCATATGTAATAAGTCACATTTCAAAAGCTCCCATCTCCACAAAGTCATCACCCTGCCTTCAGAGAATTTTTCCACAGCATGTTCAGTGCCAAATCACCTTCCAAGTAGATCTGTCAGAAAGAGCCCAGAAAGAGCTTTCCAATGGTATACTGCACTCTCAAAACTAACTTCTGGATTTAAATTTATGCCTAAGTGAAGTAAAAAGTCCCCTATTCCCTAACCTTCCCATTTTTTCCTATCTTTCCCAAACTTCATTTTGTTAAATTTTTATATTTTCTTTAATAAAATCCCTTCCCCCCTCCTCCGATTATAAAATCGCATTATAAATAATTTAAATATAAATGCGATTTAAAACACAACCACTTCCCTTCCATGCTTTGAAACTTTATAATAAAATTCAAAGCTTTATTATAATCGCCGAAATAATTAAACCACTTCCCCCTTCATGACCCCTTAAAATTTATAACAAAGTTTAAGTCTTATATTATAATACTCTTCCAACCCTTCCCTTCCCCTTCCATCGCATCGCAAATATTAAATGTGCGCCCTGATGGCCCATACCAAAAGAATTCTTCGATGTGATTGTTTCAAATCCCTCCCGATGGCCAACAGACGATGTATATCCCAACCGTCGATTTGATTTGTGATCTGACGGCCCACAGCCAATCGGAACATCCCCATCGATGCTTCCAAAAAGCCCCTCTCGATTGTATATTCCCCGATTGAACCCCACCAACGGCCTGCTCCCGATTATCCCTCCGTCGTCGATCTGCCTGATGATACGACAACTCACAGTCCATCGCCCAATCGACATCGGCATTATTACATATGTTATACTATGCTCCCCTCTAATCCCGATCCCGATTGACCCTCGGGCCCACCATAAATCCTCTGTCCATTTATAATTAAAAGACCCATTTCCCTTTGTAAATAATAAACTGTGTTTTATTTTGTTTATATAAAGTATTTTCCCATCGCATCGGCAAGGTTTCATTGTGCAACACATCCACCCCGAAGCTCCCAATCTCGATCCCAATTGTGATTATTCATATATCCCGGGCCCACCATACATCTTCCGCCCATTTATAATATAAAGGGATATTTCGTTTGTTAAAGTCAATATTGTTTTATTTCATTATTTCAAAGGTTTTCCCCCTCACTCCCCATTCCCAATCACATCGGAAGATTTTTGGTCATCCTCCCTATCCCTCTAATCGCCGATTGCGATGGCACCGCCACTTATTATATTACAAGTGTTTTATTATATTATATCCCTCTGCCCCATCCATTCCGATTGCGATTATAATGTGGACTCCACCTCCTTCCCTTCCCTTTTTCCCATTCAAAGAATTAATTTTTTCCCTTCACTGAAAGCATTATTTCATTTCAGTTTTATTTCAAAGTATTTTATAAAAGCCAGTTATATTCAAACGGAACATGGAAAGCAACAGTCAAAGGCCGGGAAAGCTTATTTAAAAAAAATATTGTTATAGCAGTAGCAAGATAGGAAATCTGTTTCCGAATTGCCTATTTTTCCTTCATTCAGTATAACAACGAATTTTCAAAGGGTCAAAATGTATTGTTGTTCCTTGTTTTCAGAGGCAAAACGTTGGTTCTCTTTACCATATTTATATTTTAGTTCTGAGCTGTTAGAACAACTCCTTTTTTCTGTGGATCTATGTTCCCACATTTCAGCTTATTTATTGTAATTGTAAATCATTTTGTAAATCAGTCTGTAACTCAGCAGTAGGGGAATAGTGTGGAAGAAAGCTTTGCACTCCATTGTACAATTTGACAAGGAATTAATAAAGTGATGCAACTATGATTTGTGGGATCCATGTGGTATGAGATTTAGCATTTGTTTCTCTCGTTTGTTTCATATGTAAATTGTTATGTTTCACCTCTCATCCAGAAACATTTCCTTTTGAATGCTTTCAAGATAGAAAGGTAGAATCCATTTCATATGCTCTACCTTGGGAAATCATTCATACTCTATTTTTTTCTTCTGTTTGAAAAGGATCCATTCATTGTGCCCTTTCCAGCTCCTCACCAGTCTTTCCATCCCATCTTTATTAAAATTTAATTGCTAAATTTTCTTGCCTATCTTTCCCCATGAAATACCCTGTGTCCTGATTTAATTCCCTAGTTTCAATTTTCCCTTTTATATCCCACACATCCCTGAAAATTTCATTCATTTATTAAAAAAATTTCCCCATCATTTTACCTAACCTAATATCATATTATTATTGCACTTTATTGAATATTCTTTCACGGAGAGAGCCTTCTCCTGTCCTTGTAGGGCTAGCTACAAGGTTGAGCGTGGTTTAGTTGTTACCCTGTTTTTCCCTTTAAAGCCTGGGGTCCAATTCGGATGCTAACATCTCTGGCGCCCATGCTAGGGAAGCTGATCTGACTGTCTGTGAGCTTATATTCTTGGCGCTCATTGGCTGTGTTATATTCTGTTTTCAAAGAAGGTCATAATCAAGCCGTGTGTCAATAACCAGTATTAAAACCTTTGGCTAAGATTAAACCTTGGTTATACAAAACGTGACGGTTCTTTAAAAATCTCTGTGGTTGAAGTAAAAAGCTTAGTTTTATTGGTGGTGGAGAAATAATATTAGTGGGACCTCTTGGGTGTGTCTTATATTCTTTCCACGACTAGACCCATGAGCTGTACGTTGTGATGGGCGTAGAAGGGGGGTCATAGGGGGGGCGACAATGCCCCGGCGAAATTTTTTTTGGTATGCGGTCCCACTCATAGGCGGATCCACCCATGTTTTGTGCATGAGTTTGCACATGGATTTTGGGGTACGATGGTTTTCGACCCCTGGTATTTTGTAGATCCGGTCAAGGGAAATACAGTTATGTTCTAATCCAGGGTTAATGGATTGGGGTTTATGTATGCTTCGGCATGTATATATATGTGTTGTAACAATAAAAGGAATATAATGAAAAATCAAGCTGGTCGTCCCGATTTGGGATCTAGAGGAAAATCCTTGTGTTTATCTTTTTTATGTTTTATGCTCTCGCTATTGTTTATTTTCTATTATAAGATTTGTGTGTAGATAATTTCTGTTTAGGGTTAAAACCTACATTTGGTATCAGAGCTGTTTCGACTTCAAGGGGACGCCTTTGCTGCTGAGGGTTTTTTTTTTTGCTTGGGCTTGAGGTAGACCCTGTTCAGTGGGAGATCTGCAGGATCGATTCTTGCAGTGAAAGAAGATGGTGAGCGATGGGAAGATAGAGATCGAGAAATTTAATGGTCAGAGCTTTGAGTTATGGAAGCTCAAGATGGAGGATCTGCTGGTGGATAAAGATCAGTGGATCGCGGTAGATCCAGGTACTAAACCAACAGCAATGTCAGATGAAGACTGGAAGAAACTGGATCGGAAGGCTAAGAGCACAATACGGTTGTGTGTCTCAGATTCAGCATTGTTGAATGTATCTGGGGAAGCTACGCCGAAGAATTTGTGGGAAAAACTTGGGACTTTGTACCAATCTAAGTCTTTGGTGAATAAGTTGTTCCTGCGGAAAAAGCTGTATAATCCGAGGATGAAGGATGGAGACTCGGTGACAGAGCATCTGAATGCCTTCAATACTATGGTAAGTCAGCTGTCATCTGTTGATATTAAAATCTCAGATGAAGATAAGTGCATCAGTTTGTTGTGTTCTCTACCAAACTCGTGGGACAGTCTGGTTATTGCAATAGGTAGCAACACAACTACCTTGAATTTTGATGAGATTGTCTCAGCCTTGCTGTCGGAGGAAATGAGACGGAGAAATATGGAGGGTCAGAATGGAGATGCCTTATCTGTACGAGGAAGGTCCCAGAACAGAAACAAGAATAAGGTTTCGAGTGGGAGATCTAAATCAAGAGGGAGATCTAAATCTCCTGGAAAGTTTGTAAAGGTGTGCTGGAAATGCGGAAAGGAAGGGCACTACAAAAAGGAATGCAGATCTAAAGCTCCTGAGAAAGGAAAGGATCCCATGATGCTTCTTCTCGCAGGCAAACCACCTCGTGATGAAGGTGGGGATGTGTATTTGGCTTCTTCTTCAAGTACACATGTAGATCATGAGTCATGGCCGATTGAACTGTGTGCATCCTTTCGCTCACTCCCCATAGGGAGTGGTTCTACGAGTATGAGAAATATGATGGTGGTGATGTCTTCCTAGGGGATGATAGGAAGGCCATAATTTTCGGACGTGGAAAGGTCAAGCTTAAGCTGCAAGGTGGAAGGATTAGAACACTTCCTGGTGTTCTTCATATTCCCGCATTGGCCAGAAATATGATTTTTGTAAGCAAGATGGATGATGCAGGTGTAAAAACAGTGTTCGAGAAAGATTCCTGCAAGATGGTTTGGGGAGCACTGGTATTAATGTGGGGAGTTCGGATTGGAACTCTCCACAAGCTACAAGGCAACAATCGTTATTGATGGGAAGAATAGCTCGTGGTTCCTTATAGTGAGCGGAAAGCCTAGCTATCTCTGGAGAAAAGACCATGCTATGGCATCAAAGGCTTGGACATATTGAAGAGAAGGGCCTTCAGGACCTGCATGGAAATGGTATGGTAGAAGGTATGTCTAATTGCTCTCTGGATTTCGATTTCTGTGAACATTGTGTATATGGGAAGAAGAATCAGTTGAGTTTTCCGTCTGGTGCTAAGAGGGCGAATAAGATATTAGAGCTTGTGCACAGTGATGTGTTTCGACCTGTGTCGGTTCTATCACTAGGAAAGTCTATGTACTATGCTTCATTCATAGATGAATTCTCAAGGAATACATGGATATATTTCTTGAGGAAGAAATCTAAAGTCTTTGACAAATTTCACACTAAGGCACCTGGGTGGAAAACCAGACAGAGAAGAAGATAAAGGCACCGAGGACAGATAATGGTGGGGAGTTCTACAAGAAGGAATTTGAAGAGTTCTGTAAGAAGTGTGGTATAGCACGGCAGAAGACTACTCCATACACACCTCAGAAAAATGGAGTTGCAGAAAGAATGAAAAGAATGTTGATGGAAAAGGCAAGAAGCATGCTCGCACCCGGCTAGACAAGAATCCCAAGTGCAGGCATTGGAGATCGCATGTTACTTAGTCACCAGATCTCCTTCACTCGTTGAGGATAAGACTCCATGAGGTATGGACTCGGGTAAGAAACCCTCTTTCACATCTAAGGGTATTTGGATGTGATGCATATGTGCATTATTCCAAAGAAGGACAAAAGCTGGATAATAAATCTTAAGGTTGGATATTTGGAGGGTATAAGGATGGTTTAAAGGGTTACAAGCTTTGAAACCCAGAAACAAGGAAGGTTGTGTACAGCCGAGATGTGGTGTTTAGAGAGGTGAAAGATGTTGTTAAACATGAAATCATACCAAAGGAACCCGAGAAGATAGAGTTTGAGCTAAAGGAGGATGAATCAGACTCTACAACAGAAGAAGATTCAGAAGAGGAAGAGCCACAAACCCCAGCTTTGAGAAGATCAGTTCAGGAAAGAAGGCAACCAGAAAGGTATAGTCCATCTGCTTTTTTTTTCAGGTTTTGCCTTAACTATAACTGATGATGATCCCAGAACTGTCAGGGAGGCAGTAGATTCAAAGGATGGAAAACTCTGGAAGGAGGCCATGGTTGATAAAATGGCATCCTTGCACAAAAATGAGGCATGGGATCTGGTGGAGTTGCCGGCTGGAAGGAAGCCCATCGGGAGCAAATGGGTGTTTAAGAAGAAGATGAATGTATAAGGCAAGGTGGAGAAATACAAAGCTCGGTTGGTAGAAAAAGGTTATTCCTGTGTTCCAGAATTGATGGTGATATTTTTCTCCTGCTTTCCAAAATTACTCATTATATTACTTTTATCTGTTGCTGCTGCATTTGATTTTGAGGTAGAACAGATGGATGTGAAGATAAAATTTCTTCATGGGGATCTGGAAGAGGAGATCTACATGAAACAACCTAAAGGCTTTATAGTGAAGGGGAAGAAAGAGTTGGTATGCAGGTTAAAGAAGTATCTGTATGGGTTAAAACAGTCACCAAGGTTATGGTATCAGAAATTTGATACCTATATACGGGGACTTGGATTCACTAGAAGCAAGGAGGATTACTATGTTTATTTTAATTTAATTGCTGACCATGTTATTTATTTGGCCTTGTATGTCGATGATATGTTTTTGATTGGAAATGACAAAGAAATTATCCAAGATTTGAAGACCCAACTGTTCTCCAAATTTGGCATGAAGGATCTTGGTGTCAAGAACTATATTTGGGGTATGGAAATTAAGAGATCATATTGAGGCTTTTGGTTAAACCAGGAAGTATGTCGAGAACTATATTGCAAAGGTTTACTATGCAGGATAGTAAAATCTAAGAGTGTTCCTAGTCTCTAGGTGGGTGCAAAGTCAGTTTTCAAATAAAAATTGTCTCAAGACGCAAGAAGAGAAGGATATGTCCCGTGTTCCATTTGCAAGTGCAGTGGGTAGCCCGATGTATGCAATGGTATGTACTAGACCAGACATTGCACATGTAGTGGGAGTATTGAGTAGTTTTATGTCAAACCCAGGGAAGGAGCATTGGACAGTAGTGAAGTGGGTTTTTAGATATTTGCGTGGCACTAGTGATTATGGCTTGTGCTACCAGGGAAAACTAGGATTGGAAAGAGTGTTAGACATTCATGGTTTTGTTGATGCAGATTGGGCTGGAGATCTGGACCAAAGAAGATCTATAAGTGGGTATGTCTTTAGCCTATTTGGAGTTGCAGTCAGTTGGATGAGTAAAAGAAAGTCTGTAGTGGCTATTTCAACTACAGAGGCAAAATACATGGCAACCACTCATGCAAGAAAGGAAGTAGTTTGGTTGCAGAGATTGTGTTCAAGTATGGGGTTGGTGTAGCAAGCTATAAGGATAGACTGTGATAGCCAAAGCACTTTCTGGCTAAGAACCTCGTTTATCATTCAAAGACAAAGTACATTGATGTTCAATATCACTTTGTGAGAGATATGGTTGAGGATAAAAGGGTGTTGCTAGTAAAGGCGGACACTTTGAAGAATGCTGCAGATGCATTGACGAATTCTGTGAGCACTCAGAATTTCTCTTGGTATAGAGAAACAATGGGTGTTGCAAAGCTGGGCTAATGATTAAGCTCTCCTATGGCCCCCTACGGAAAGAAAACAATAAGTGGGAGAATGTTGGGTCTGTGTTATATTCTTTCCATGAGTAGTCACACGCGCGTTGTACATCGCACCTAGCGCAATGCCCCAGCGAATTTTTGCATAAAGTGTCCCACTCATAGGCAAACCCACCCATGGTTTTGTGCATGGGTTTACACATGGTTTTGGGGCATGATGGTTTTCAGCCCCTGGTATTTTGTAGATCCGGTCAAGGGAACTACGGTTATTTTCTAATCCAGGGTTAATGGATTGGGGTCTATGTATGCTTCGGCATGTATATATATGTGTTGTAACACTAAAAGGAATATAATGAAAAATCAAGTTGGTCGTCCCGATTTGGGATCCAAGGGAAAATATTTGTGTATATATGTTTTATGTTTTATGCTCTTGCTATTGTTTATTTTATGTTAAGATTCATGTAGATAATTTATGTTCGTGGTTTCTGTTCGTGTTTAAAACCTACATTTGGTATCGTAGTTGTTATATCGTAGTTGTTTCAGCTTCAATGGGACGCCTTTGCTGCTGAGGGTTTTTTTCTCGGGCCCGAGGTAGACCCTGTTCAGTGGGAGATCTACGGGATTGATTCTTGCGGTGAAAGAAGATGGCGAGTGGTGGGAAGATAGAGATAGAGAAATTTAATGGTTAGAGTTTTGAGTTGTGGAAGCTCAAGATGGAGGATCTACTGGTGGATAAAGATCAGTGGATCGCGGTAGATCTAGGTACTAAACCAACAACAATGTCAGATGAAGACTGGAAGAAACTGGATCGGACGGTTAAGAGCACAATACGGTTGTGTGTCTTAGATTCAGTATTGTTGAATGTATCTGGGGAAGCTACGATGAACCGATTAATAGAAACTTGGGTACCAATCTAAGTCTCTGGTGAATAAGTTGTTCCTGCAGAAAAAGTTCTATAACCCGAGGATGAAGGATGGAGAATCAGTGACAGAGCATCTAAACGCCTTCAATACTATGGTAAGTTAGCTATCATCTGTTGATATTAAAATCTCAGATGAAGATAAGTGCATCAGTTTGTTGTGTTTCTACCAGACTCGTGGGATAGTCTGGTTATTGCAATAGGTAGCAATACAACTACCTTGAATTTTGTTGACATTGTCTCAGCCTTGCTGTCGGAGGAAATGAGACGGAGAAATATGGAGGGTCAGAATGGAGATGCCTTATCTTTACGAGGAAGGTCCCAAAACATAAACAAGAATAAAGTTTCGAGTGGGAGATCCAAATCTAGAGGGAGATCTAAATCTCCTGGAAAGTTTGTAAAGGTATGCTGGAAATGCGGAAAGGAAGGGCACTACAAAAAGGAGTGCGGATCTAAAGCTCCTGAGAAAGGAAATGGATTTGATGATGCTCCTTCTGCAGAGGCAAAAACCACCTCGGATGAAGGTGGGGATGTGATTGGTTTCTTCTTCAGCAATAATAGATGTAGATTCAGAGTCATGGCCGTATCGACTGTGTGCATCCTTTCACTTCACTCCCCATAGGGAGTGGTTCTGCGAGTATGAGAAATATGATGGTGATGTCTTCCTAGGGGATGATAGGAAGGCCAGAATCATCGGATGTGGAAAGGTCAAGCTGAAGCTGCAAAATGGAAGGATTAGAACACTTCCTGGTGTTCTGCATATTCCTGCATCGGCCAGAAATCTGATTTATGTAAGAAAGATGGATGATGCAGGTGTAAAAACAGTGTTTGAGAAAGATGCCTGCAAGATGGTTCGGGGAGCACTGGTATTAATGCGGGGAGTTCGGACTGGAACTCTGTACAAGCTACAAGATAGCACTGTTATTGATGGGTGTAATAGTTATGTGGTTCCTGAAAGTGGATCGGAAAGCCTAGCTGTCTCTGGAGAAACTACCATGCTATGGCATCAAAGGCTTGGACATATTGGAGAGAAGGGCCTTTGGATACTACATAGAAATGGTATGGTAGAAGGTATGTCTAATTTCTCTTTGGATTTCGATTTCTGTGAACATTGTGTATATGGGAAGTAGAATCGAGTGAGTTTTCCTTCTCGGGGTGCTAAGAGGGCTTAACAAGATATTAGGAACTTGTGCACGTGATGTGTTTGGACCTATGTCGGGCCCATCACCGGGAAAGTTTGTGTACTATGTTTCATTCATAGATGACTTCTCAAGGAATACATGGATATATTTCTTTGATGAAGAAATCTGGAAGTCTTTATAGTCTTTTGACAAATTTAAAAGAATTTAAGGCACGGTGGAAACCGATGTTGAAAAAAGCAGCAAGATGATGGAGCTTGGGTGAAATGAAGTCGCCTTCACTAAGTGGGCCCGCAGCAGGGGCCCCTGGGCGCAAAGTCTATTTTTAGACATATGGAGCATGGTCCAGGGGTTGCAGTATGTTATTCTTGGAGTATTGGTCATGTTGGTAAAAATAGATGGACCTCTATTTTTGACCTATAGGTCGAAGTCTATATTTAGACTGCCTATCCTAAAAATAGGGAAGTCAAATATTATTTACCCTTAATAATATTTGGACTATAAACTTCAGTTTACTCTCTTGGAGCACTTCAGTTCGAGCTACAAAAGTGGCTCATGCATCTGACAGAGGAATTACGCTATTCCTAAGGGTTTGGTGAGCTCATGCATGGTTGACTTCAGTTAGGACTTCAGTGGCAGAAGTTTGGTGGAGTTGATGAGACAGTTGGTGGAGTTGTGTTCGGTTTAACTTAGTTGAACTAGTTGAGATTAGTTTAACTAGCTAATCAACTAGTAATGAGTGGAGGGAATTAAATATTATTTAATTCATTAATTAGTAACTCATTATTCAACTCAAGAACACATCAGTTCACTACAGTGCATGGACAGTTCAGTGGAGACCAGTGGAAGAGGTAGATGAAAGGGTGAGTACAGCTATCAGTTGTGACATCAGTTGTGCATGAGATTTGCACCACACTTGGAGGCAATTTCCCATGATGATTGCGCTGTCAAGCCAAGGATATTCGAACCTTGGATCTCTATTTGGACAGGCCATGATTGCGCAATAGAGGCAAGCAATTAGTGGGTGTGTTTTGAACCTGTGACTTGTTCAAAACCAAGCTAGTTTGTGTGTAACTTCATGAGATAGTACTGAGTACTTGTGAGGAGTATTGTACTGAGTTTGTTACATGTTTTATCCATTATAATATACACAATAGCTGCGGGGTTTTCAGCTATAATATTTCCCCATACATACTGTGTTAATGTGTATGA
The DNA here is from genome assembly GCA_034641835.2 of Pinus albicaulis. Taxonomy (NCBI): domain Eukaryota; kingdom Viridiplantae; phylum Streptophyta; class Pinopsida; order Pinales; family Pinaceae; genus Pinus; species Pinus albicaulis. Next base: position 477,408,782 of record CM076570.1, on the reverse strand, counting down.
TGATTTGATGTGCTATCGCTTGTTTTATTTCTGCATGTGTGATGATCTGAGTGGAAGAGATTATGTGTTGCATATGAATTCAAATTGATATGTGATCAGGATAGTCTCGGTGGATAATTAATCATTATTTAGCAAATTTCTACACCCGTACGTAGAAGACGATAAAGGCGCTGAGGATAGATAATGGTGGGGAGTTCTGCAAGAAGGAATTTGAAGAGTTTTGTAAGAAGTGTGGTATAGCACGACGTAAGACTAATCCATACACACCTTAGCAAAATGGAGTTGCAGAAAGAATGAATAGAACGCTGATGGAAAAGGAAAGAAGCATGCTCAGTGGTATCGAGTTAGGACAAGAATTCTGGGCAGAGGCAATGGAGACCGCATGTTACTTAGTTAACAGATCACCTTCATCAGCGTTGGAGGATAAGACTCCACATGAGGTATGGACTGGTAAGAAACCCTCTCTTTCACATCTAAGGGTATTTGGATGTGATGCATATGTACATGTTCCAAATGAGAAAAGGACCAAGTTGGATAATAAATCTGAAAGGTGCATCTTTATTGGGTATAAGGATGGTTTAAAGGGTTACAAGCTTTGGAACCCAAAAACAAGGAAGGTTGTGTACAGCCGTGATGTGGTGTTTAGAGAGGTAAAAGATGTTGTTACACATGAAGTCATACCAAAGGAACCTGAGAAGATAGAGTTTGAGCTAAAGGAGGATGAATCAGACTCTACAACAGAAGAAGACTCAGAAGATGAAGAGCCACAAACTCCAGCTTTGAGAAGATCAGTTCGGGAAAGAAGGCAACTAGAAAGGTATATTCCATTTGCTTTCTGCTCAGGTTTTGCCTTAACTATAATTAATGATGAACCCAGAACTGTTATGGAGGCAGTAGATTCAGAGGATGGAAAACTCCTGAAGGAGGCCATGGTTGATGAAATGGCATCCTTGCACAAAAACGATGCATGGGATCTGGTGGAGTTGCCTGCTGGAAGGAAGCCCATTGGGAGCAAATGGGTGTTTAAGAAGAAGATGAATGTAGAAGGCAAGGTGGAGAAATAAAAAGCTCGGTTGGTAGCGAAAGGTTATTCCCAGGTGCCGGGAATTGATTTTGGTGATATTTTTTCTCCTGTTGCCAAAGTTACTTCTATTAGATTACTTTTATCTGTTGCTGCTGCATTTGATTTTGAGATAGAACACATGGATGTGAAGACAGCATTTCTTCACGGGGATCTAGAAGAGGAGATCTACATGAAGCAACCTGAAGGCTTTATGGTGAAGGGTAAGAAAGAACTGGTATGCAGGTTGAAGAAGTCTCTGTATGGGTTAAAACAGTCACCAAGGATGTGGTATCCGAAATTTGATACCTATATACGGGGACTTGGCTTCACCAGAAGCAAGGAGGATCACTGTGTTTATTTTAAATTAATTGGTGACCGTGTTATTTATTTGGTCTTGTATGTGGATGATATGTTGTTGATTGGAAATGACAAAGAAATTATCTAAGATTTGAAGACCCAACTGTTCTCCAAATTCGACATGAAGGATCTTGGTGCTGCAAACTATATTTTGGGCATGGAAATTAAGAGAGATCGGGCAAAGAGGATGCTCTGGTTAAACCAGAGAAAGTATGTCGAGACTATATTGCAGAGGTTCAATATGCAGGATAGTAAACCAGTGAGTGTTCCTATTCCTGTAGGTGCAAAGTTGTCTGCTGAACAGTGTCCCAAGACACAAGAAGAAGAGGAGGATATGTCCCGTGTTCCATATGCAAGTGCAGTGGGTAGCCTGATGTATGCAATGGTCTGTACTAGACCAGACATTGCACATGCAGTGGGAGTATTGAGCAGGTTTATGTCAAACCCAGGGAAGGAGCATTGGACAACAATGAAGCGGGTTTTCAGATATTTACGTGGCACTAGTGATTATGGCTTGTGCTACCAAGGAAGACCAGGATTAGAAATAATGTTGGACATTCATGGTTTTGTTGATGCAGACTGGGCTGGAGATCTGGACCAAAGAAGATCTACAAGTGGGTATGTGTTTAGCCTATTTGGAGGTGCAATCAGTTGGATGAGTAAAAGACAGTCTGTAGTGGCGCTTTCAACTACAGAGGCAGAATACATAGCAGCCACTCATGCAAGCAAGGAAGCAGTTTGGTTGCAGAGATTGTGTTCAAGTATGGGGTTGGTACAACAAGCTATAAGGATAGACTGTGATAGCCAAAGTGCAATTTTCTTGGCTAAGAACCCTGTTTATCATTCAAAGACAAAGCACATTGATGTTCAATATCACTTTGTTAGAGATATGGTTGAGGCTAAAATGGTGTTGCTGGTAAAGGTGGACACTTTGAAGAATTTTGCAGATGCATTGACGAAGTCTGTGAGAACTCAGAAGTTCTCTTGGTGTAGAGAAACAATGGGTGTTGAAGAATTGGCCCAATGACTAAGCTCTCCTGTGGCCCCCTGTGGAAAGAAAACAACAAGTGGGAGAATGTTGGGTATGTGTTATATTCTTTCCACGACTAGCCCCACGCGTTGTACGTTGCGCCGGGTGCAGCAGGGGGGGCAGCAGCGCCCCGGCGAAATTTTTTTTGGTATGCGGTCCCACTCATATGCGGACCCACCCATGTTTTGTGCATGAGTTTGCACATGGTTTTGGGGTACGATGGTTTTCGGCCCCTGGTATTTTGTAGATCCAATCAAGGGAACTACAGTTATGTTCTAATCCAGGGTTAATGGATTGGGGTTTATGTATGCTTCGGCATGTATATATATGTGTTGTAACACTAAAAGGAATAGAATGAAAAATCAAGCTGGTAGTCCCAATTTGGGATCCAGGGGAAAATCTCTGTGTTTATCTGTTTTATGTTTTATGCTCTCGCTATTGTTTATTTTCTGTTATAAGATTCGTGTGTAGATAATTTCTGTTCAGGGTTAAAACCTACATTTGGTATCATAGTTGTTTCAGCTTCAAGGGGACGCCTTTGCTGCTGAGGGTTTTTTAGTTCGGGCCTGAGGTAGACCCTGTTCAGTGGGAGATCTGCGGGATCGATTCTTGTGGTGAGAGAAGATGGAAAGTGGCGGAAAGATAGAGATTGAGAAATTTAATGGTCAAAGTTTTGAGTTGTGGAAGTCAAGATGGAGGATCTGCTGGTGGATAAAGATCAGCATATCGCGGTAGATCCAGGTACTAAACTAACGGCAATGTCAGATGAAGACTGGAAGAAATTGGATCGGAAGGCTAAGAGCACAATACGGTTGTGTGTCTCAGATTCAGTATTGTTGAATGTATCTGGGGAAGCTACGGCGAAGACCTTGTGGGACAAGCTAGGGACTTTGTACCAATCTAAGTCTCTGGTGAATAAGTTGTTCCTACGGAAAAAGTTGTATAACCTAAGGATGAAGGATGGAGACTCGGTGACAGAGCATCTGAATGCCTTCAATACTATGGTAAGTCAGCTGTCGTCTATTGATATTAAAATCTCAGATGAAGATAAGTGCATTAGTTTGTTGTGCTCTCTACCAGACTCGTGGGACAGTCTGGTTATTGCAATAGGTAGCAATACAACTACCTTGAATTTTGATGACATTGTCTCAGCCTTGCTGTCAGAGGAAATGAGACAAAGAAATATGGAGGGTCAGAATGGAGATGCCTTATCTGTACGAGGAAGGTCCCAGAACAGAAACAAGAATAAGGTTTCGAGTGGGAGATCCAAATCTAGAGGGAGATCTAAATCTCCTGGAAAGTTTGTAAAGGTGTGCTGGAAATGCGGAAAGGAAGGACACTACAAAAAGGAATGCAGATCTAAAGCTCCCGAGAAAGGAAAGGGATCTGATGAAGGTCCTTCTGCAGAGGCAAAAACCACCTCGGATGAAGGTGGGGATGTGTATTTGGCTTCTTCTTCAAATACACATGTAGATCATGAGTCATGGTTGATTGACTCAGGTGCATCCTTTCACTTCACTCTCCATAGGGAGTGGTTCTACGAGTATGAGAAATATGATGGTGGTGATGTCTTCCTAGGGGATGATAGGAGGGCCAGAATCATCGGACGTGGAAAGGTCAAGCTGAAGCTGCAAGGTGGAAGGATTAGAACACTTCCTGGTGTTCTGCATATTCCTGCATTGGCCAAAAATCTGATTTCTGTAAGCAAGATGGATGATGTAGGTGTAAAAATAGTGTTCGAGAAAGATGCCTGCAAGATGGTTCGGGGAGCACTGCTATTAATGCGGGGAGTTCGGACTGGAACTCTGTACAAGCTACAAGGTAGCACTGTTATTGATGGGTGTAATAGTTATGTGGTTCCTGAAAGTGGAGCGGAAAGCCTAGTTGTCTCTGGAGAAAAGACCATGCTATGGCATCAAAGGCTTGGACATATTGGAGAGAAGGGCCTTCGGATACTGCATAGAAATGGTATGGTAGAAGGTATGTCTAATTTCTCTCTAGATTTTGATTTCTGTGAACATTTTGTATATGGGAAGCAGAATCGGGTGAGTTTTCCTTCTGGTGCTAAGAGGGCGAACAAGATATTAGAACTTGTGCACAGTGATGTGTTTGGACCTGTGTCAGTTCCATCACTGGGAAAGTCTGTGTAGTATGTTTCATTCATAGATGACTTCTCAAGGAATACATGGATATATTTCTTAAGGAAGAAATCTTAAGTCTTTGAAAAATTTAAAGAATTTAAGGCACTGGTGGAAAACCAAACGGAGAAGAAGATAAAGGCACTGAGGACAGATAATGGTGGGGAGTTCTGCAAGAAGGAGTTTGAAGAGTTCTGTAAGAAGTGCGGTATAGCATGGTAGAAGACTTCTCCATACACACCTCAGCAAAATGGAGTTGCAGAAAGAATGAACAGAACGCTGATGGAAAAGGAAAGAAGCATGCTCAGTGGTATCGGGCTAGGACAAGAATTCTGGGCAGAGGCAGTGGAGACTACATGTTACTTAGTTAACAGATCTCCTTCATCAATGTTGGAGGATAAGACTCCACATGAGGTATGGACTGGTAAGAAACCATCTCTTTAACATCTAAGGGTATTTGGATGTGATGCATATGTACATGTTCCAAAGGAGAAAAGGACCACGTTGGATAATAAATCTGAAAGGTGCATCTTTATTGGGTATAAGGATGGTTTAAAGGGTTAAAAGCTTTGGAACCCAGACACAAGGAAGGTACTGTACAATTGAGATGTGGTGTTTAGAGAGGTGAAATATGTTGTTAGACATGAAGTCCTACCAAAGGAACCTGAGAAGATAGAGTTTGAGCTAAAGGAGGATGAATCAGATTCTACAACAGAAGAAGACTCAAAAGAGGAAGAGCCACAAAATCCAGCTGTGAGAAGATCAGTTCGAGAAAGAAGGCAACCAGAAAGGTATAGTCCATCTGCTTTCTATTCAGGTTTTTCCTTAACTATAACTGATGATGATCCTAGAACTGTCAGAGAGGCAGTAGATTTAGAGGATGGAAAACTCTGGAAGGAGGCCATGGTTGATGAAATGGAATCCTTGCACAAAAATGAGGCATGGGATTTGGTGGAGTTGCCAGCTGGAAGGAAGCCCATTTGAGGAAAATGGGTGTTTAATAAGAAGATGAATGTAGAAGGAGAGGTGGAGAAATACAAATCTCGGTTGGTAGCAAAAGGTTATTCCCAGGTGCCGGGAATTGATTTTGGTGATATATTTTCTCCTGTTGCCAAAGTTACTTCTATTAGAGTACTTTTATCTGTTGCTGCTGCATTTGATTTTGAGATAGAATAGATGGATTGAAAGACAACATTTCTTCACGGGGATCTAGAAGAGGAGATCTACATGAAGCAACATGAAGGCTTTATGGTGAATGGTAAGAAAGAACTGGTATGCAGGTTGAATAAGTCTCTGTATGGGTTAAAACAGTCACCAAAGATGTGGTATCAGAAATTTGATACCTATATACGAGGACTTGGATTCACCAGAAGCAAGGAGGATCACTGTGTTTATTTTAAATTAATTGGTGACCATGTTATTTATTTGGTCTTGTATGTGGATGATATGTTGTTGATTGGAAATGACAAAGAAATTATCCAAGATTTGAAGACCCAACTGTTCTCCAAATTCGACATAAAGGATCTTGGTGCTGCAAACTATATTTTGGGCATGGAAATTAAGAGAGATCGGGCAAAGAGGAAGCTCTGGTTAAACCAGAGGAAGTATGTCGAGACTATATTGCAGAGGTTCAATATGCAGGATAGTAAACCGGTGAGTATTCCTATTCCTGTAGGTGCAAAGCTTTCTGCTGAACAGTGTCCCAAGACACAAGAAGAAGAGGAGGATATGTCCCGTGTTCCATATGCAAGTGCAATGGGTAGCCTGATGTATGCAATGGTATGTACTAGACCAGACATTGCACATGCAGTGGGAGTATTGAGCAGGTTTATGTCAAACCCAGGGAAGGAGCATTAGACAGTAGTGAAGCAGGTTTTCAGATATTTACGTGGCACTAGTGATTATGGCTTGTGCTACCAGGGAAGACCAGGATTGGAAAGAATGTTGGACATTCGTGGTTTTGTTGATGCAGACTGGGCTGGAGATCTGGACCAAAGAAGATCTACAAGTGGGTACGTGTTTAGCCTATTTGGAGGTGCAGTCAGTTGGATGAGTAAAAGACAGTCTATAGTGGCGCTTTCAACTACAGAGGCAGAATACATAGCAGCCACTCATGCAAGCAAGGAAGCAGTTTGGTTGCAGAGATTGTGTTCAAGTATGGGGTTGGTACAACAAGCTATAAGGATAGACTGTGATAGCCAAAATGCAATTTTCTTGGCTAAGAACCCTGCTTACCATTCAAAGACAAAGCACATTGATGTTCAATATCACTTTGTTAGAGATATGGTTGAGGCTAAAAGGGTGTTGCTGGTAAAGGTGGACACTTTGAAGAATGTTGCAGATGCATTGACGAAGTCTATGAGCACTCAGAAGTTCTCTTGGTGTAGAGAAACAATGGGTGTTCAAGAATTGGCCAAATGACTAAGCTCTCCTGTGGACCCCTATGGAAAGAAAACAAGAAGTGGGAGAATGTTGGGTGTGTGTTATATTCTTTCCACGATTAGCCCCACGCATTGTACGTTGCACCGGACACAGCGCCTCGGCGAATTTTTTTTTGGTATGCGGTCCCACTCATAGGTGGACCCACCCATGTTTTGTGCATGAGTTTTCACATGGTTTTTGGGGTACGATGGTTTTCGACCCCTGGCATTTTGTAGATCTGGTCAATTGAACTACGGTTATGTTCTAATCCAGGGTTAATGGATTGGGGTTTATGTATGCTTCGGCATGTATATATATGTGTTGTAACACTAGAAGGAATATAATTAAAAATCAAGCTGGTCGTCTGGATTTGGGATCCAGGGGAAAATCTCTGTGTTTGTCTGTTTTATGTTTTATGCTCTTGCTATTGTTTATTTTTTGTTATAAGATTTGTGTGGAGATAATTTCTGTTCCAGGTTAAAACCTACAGGACCCAGCCCTAATTAACGCAAGGAGTTAAAGCGCTTAACCATGGTAAAAAACCTAAAGTCAAAGCTCGGTTTGATTTACCACTGGAGGGTTTTGGAAACCAAAACCACTCATTTCGCGCTGCTTTTTCCCCAGAGCAAAACTACTCCAAAAAAACGCGATCTAGTGAGATTTGGGCACGTCATCACCCAAAAATTGTCCATTTCGTGCGGCTCTTAGCTGTTAAACTTTGGCCTTTGAAAAAACGCGAAATCCACGAGAATCGTTCGATCTGAAGCGGCTTTGATCTGACAGCAATCGCACACCTAGAAGCACAGGCGATAAATCAAGGTACGACCCAGTGGTTTATGTGTTTATTTTATTCATAAAAAAATGAAATACGGATGCATGGGCCCCTGTTGAATAAAATATATGTCGCATTGGTTGAATAAAGGAGTTTTATGTTATAAGTTCGAAAGTTGATGTTTGCTAAAGGAAATCGCGCCATTTTTATATCATTTTGATATTAGAACTGGATATAAGATCACTCAAGTGTGTTTAAGTGTATTCCCCTATATCATATACTTGCTTCAGAGCTTTAAAAAATTATTTCATAGTGAACATTATTAAAGCGCTTCGGAAGGGAATATAACTACAGCCACTTATTCACAGTCATAATATTTCCGGTAGCAGAATTTCAAGTCAAATCACCCCAGTAAAATTTTTCTTGTAAATTCCTCGGTTCTGGAAAATGATTTTTAGAGTCTTTTAGGCGAAAATAGAATTTTTGTACAGTAGAAATTTACACACACTGGCTTCAAGAAGATACACAAGGGCTAAATCAGATCCAAATCCTCCCCTGTGTTTGATAATCCAAATCTTATCCCAAGAATTTTCAGAAGACCAGAAGGATCACTAAGTCCCAGACCTATTTTCAGATCCCATACTTGGCCCAGTGAGTGGTTTTTTATAGAAGATATTTCCTTTGATAAAAGTTTTGAGCTTTCTTTATTTAGAAATAAGTCTGAAACTGACATTGATGATACAGTTTTAGATCCTGAGTTCCTTGTAGATATTGAAGTCCAAAGAGAAAATTCGTCCATTGATGATTACATTTTGAATTGTCCTTAGTACATCACTGTAACTAATATTCCTGAGCCTTCAAAGTCATCAGGAACAACATTTCCTCCTCCTAATTCATCAGCATCCCCTTCAGTCAATTCCCAGTTATCATCTCCTCCAAACACCTCCCCTAAATCCTACAAATCCTATTGTAAATTCACCTGGAGTCATGGCTGCCCGGTATGCACCCCTGGTCTTGCCTCAGGTTCTCAATGATATGCCTGCTAATTATCAGAGTAAAATTCCCATCTTTGATGCCACTCAAAACATCACAACCCAACAGCATGTTGATAAGATGAATGAAATTTTTTATTTACATGAGGTAGAGGCAGAGAATGTAACTACCATGCTGTTTGTTCAAAGTTTCGGAGGCGAAGTCAGAAAGTGGTTCAAAGCCTTACCAGCAAGCTCAATTCGCACTTTGCAGGAGTTGCACACACAGTTTTTAGATCGGTGGGAGGTAAAAAAGAACCCACTCCAAATTTTGTCTGAATACGAGAATATTAAAAGAAATGTGGGTGAAACTGTGTAAGACTATTGTTTAAGATTCAATGCTGTATATAATTCTATTCCGGCTAACCTGAAACCTCATGTGGGATTAGCCTTGCTGAAATTTCCAGATGGTTTTGATGCCGATATGGCATATCAGCTGCGTGAAAGAGACCCGTTTTCACTTGAGGACATGCAGAAGATAGCAGTAAGTGTTGAAGCTAATCTGCTGGCTAAAAGAGCACGAGCCAAAGCTGAGAAAAGATTCACAGTGAAAGAGGAGGCCGCTCCTTTAGACAACAAAATGGACACTCTGATCAGAACAGTGGAGAAGATGTTTGATAGATTAACCATTTCGGATAGACTTGAACCTCAAATAATAAATCCGAATTTCAGAGGGCAGTAGCCACAATTTAGAAATAAGCAGAGAGAACAGAGAATGTAGGACCAAGCAATGCCACCGCAGCAGCAGATTAAAACTCCATTACAGCAGAACTACATGCAAGGGACAGACTTAGATGACGATGATCCTGTGATTGAGGCCAATCTCTTTTTCACAGCTGATGGTGTGCCAATCTTCCTCACAGAGGACAAAAAATACACAGTGGCGACTCCAGACATTCAAAAAGACCAAAATTTCATTTTTGCCAATGACACAGTGTTGGAAGAAGAGTCTAATGATTACCAGAGAGGGTATATGAACGCTTTGTCGGCTTAGAAAAAGTAGTACTCTTTAAGGAACAGGGATGTTACAATCAGTCCCATTCAAAAGAGAAAAGAACTCCAAATGAAGAATGATGCACAGAAGAAAGGAAAAGAGTCGGTCGATCCTTCTTCTAGAAAAGTGCCTACAGCTACTAATACAACAAATGAAAAGAACCAACAGAGCACAGTAAAGGAGAAAACAGAGAAGAAATACCCTCCCATTAAAGAGGTAGAAAAATCTCCCTACTTTAATTTAGAAAATGAAATTTCTAAACTGAAAGTGTCTATGTCCCTAACTGAGTTGGTGAAGAATAGTGCATATAAAAGTCAGGTGTCTAAAGTCATGCAAATAGACTCTGTTTCTGATATGGTTAATGTAGAAGATGAATACCCTGAACTTATTTTTGGTCCAGCCACAGAAGAATCTGAAGAAAATGAATTCCCTCCCTTTTACCTGAGTCTTAGAGTACATGAGTTCATCTTGCATAATGCTATGTTGGACTCCGAAGCCTCACATAATTTGATGCCGAAAGCTGTCATGGAGAAGCTAGGCCTTGATATTACTCGAAAATACCATGATTTGTATTCTTTTGACTCAAGTAGGGTCTATTGTATTGGTCTTATCAAAGACTTGGTAGTGTCTTTAGGTCAAATCCCAGTTAAAAATGTTTTGATGGATGTAGTAGTTGCCGATGTCCCACCAAGGTTTGGAATTCTTTTATCTAGGTCTTGGGGTGAAAAACTTAAGAGAACCATGCAGCTTGACTTCTCTTATGCCACTATCCCTGTATTTGGCCAGTTGAGAAAGTTATATAGGGAAAAGAAAATGAAATATATGATTGCTAGCAAAGAGAAGCCTGTAAATCATCTCATTAATGCAGTCCATACAGATTTAGAATCTTTTGTATTATATTCAGATGGTGGTTCAAATGATGAGGATGTTCAGTTGGTACAAGTAGATGAGATACCTAAGATTTCAGAGAATTTCAGAGAATTCCTCAAACAGGAAAAAGACAAAGCAGCAAGCACGTCTGAGTCTCCTGCCTACCAACAACAAAAAGACAGTGAACAGCCAGAAATCAGCCAAGGTAAAGAGGAGAAAGAAACAAAATTCCAGCATCTACAAGAAGAAGAAGGCCTGTGGAGCATGGATTTTGATGGAGCTGTTGGTTAAGGATGGAGCTGGTATTGGAATATGGATTAGGAGCCCTATTTTCCAGCCTGAAAAGGTTCCCAGCAATGTTAGAGTATGTGCTTATAAGTTGGCTTTTGATTTCTCTAACAATGAAGCAGAATATGAGGCTTTGATTGCAGGTCTCAAAATTTTGAAGAAGTTGAATGCAAAAAGGATTTCTGTGTATGGAAACTTCGAATTGATAATCAAACAGGTGAAAGCAGAATACCAAGCTAAACATCCAAGATTGAGGGCATATAGCAATGCAGTCTTGGACATTTTGAAGAGATTCCCAGAGTACACTTTGATAGTAGTACCCAGGATGCATAATATTATTGCTGATTCTCTTGCCACTACAGCAAGTAACTTGAAGATTCCGATGAAATCCAACAACAAGTTTGAGATCTATGTCAAACATAGGCCCGCTGTTCCAGACAACTTAAGGTATTGGCAAGTGTTTTGAGATGATAATGAGATTAATGCATTCTTGTAGGGTGATGTAAATTTCAAAGACACTCCAATAGAAGGTGAATATGAGGTTGATGATCAGGAGATGGAAGTAAACCAAATGGACATATTGCAGCTAAAGGATAATGTAATTCCTAGAGGTCTCATACCTCTAAAGGAGCTTTTTGATCAGGATGATGTTGCAAAAAAACCAAGCTTGGTGCCCACCGAGAAAGGAGTTGAAGATGTGAATCTTGTAACACCTGACCAGCCCAAGTTCATGAAGTTGTCAAAGGCATTGTCCCCTGAGGTAAAGGAGAAGTATGTTAAGTTGCTTTCTGAATTTTCTGATGTGTTTGCATGGGATTATTCAGATTTGAAAGTATATGATAAGAACATAATCCAACATACTATTCCTATCAAGCCGGATTAGAAGCCATTCAGACAGAAGCTGAGAAGAATCAATCCGAAGTTGATGCCATCCATTGAAAATGAGGTAAACAGGTTGTACAAAGCAGGTATCATAGTCCCCATTAGATTTTCTGACTGGATTTCAAATTTGGTCCTGGTACGTAAGAAGACAGGAGAGATAAGATTGTGCATAGATTTTCGGAACTTGAATAAGGCATCCTTAAAGGATAATTATCCACTTCTGAAGATGGACCGTATTCGGCAGAGAGTAGTTGGAGCATCTAGGATGTCACTACTTGATGGCTACTCGGGCTACACCCAGATCTTGGTGCATGAGAAAGATTAAGACAAAAATGCCTTCACAACGCCCCGGGGAACCTTCCAGTATGCTAAAATGCCATTCGGACTGATGAACACTGGAGCTACTTTCCAGCGTGCAATGGAAATTGCCTTCGCAAATGAAAAATATTTTTTTCTTGTTGTTTATTTGGATGATTTGACAGTGTTTTCAGGATCAGATGATGAGCATTTGCACCATTTGAGAGTTGTTTTTCAGCGATGCAGAAAGTTTGGGATTTCTCTCAATCCCAAGAAGAGTCTCTTTGCTATGGATGAAGGCAATTTGCTGGGGCATATCATCTCTAAAGATGGTATCCGCATTGACCCATCTAGAGTGGAGGAAATTCAGCACATAGATCTTCCACGAAACAAGAAGGAGATTCAAGCATTCAATGGTAAGATGAATTTTTTGCGCAGATTTATACCTAACATGGCTAAACATTTGAGAGAAATGACCAATATGTTGAAGAAGGGAAGCACTGTTAAATGGAGTGAGGAGGCTATCAATTCATTCAATCTGGTAAAATTTTCTTTGTCCAATGCCCCAGTTTTGATCAGTCCCGACTATACTCAAGATTTTATCATATTTTAATTTGCATCAGAGCATACTATGGCTGCTTATTTAATGCAAAAGAGAGATGAGGTAGAAAAGCCAATTGCCTTTTTCAGTAGGACTATTAGAGATGCTGCTTTAAGGTATAACATTATTGAAAAACAAGCATTGGCTCTTATAAAGGCATTGAAGGATTTCAGGGTCTATATTCTGCATTCACATACTATAGCATATGTCCCTAACGTAGCGGTGAAGGATGTGTTGATGCAAATTGATCCAGAAGGTCGAAGAGGTAAGTGGATAGTAGCTATGTTGGAGTACGACTTGGAGATAAAACCCACGAAGTTGATCAAGGGCCAAGGCTTGGCGAAATTGATGGCCCAATCAAATCTGTGTGCCCTGGATATAAACCTTATTACAACAATGTCAGAGGATGAAGATGAAGGTTTGCTTGTTCCAATTTTAGATATTTTTCTGCAGTCCCCTTGGTATTCAGATATTGTTTATGTCCTTCAGCATCTGTCACCTCCTACAGGCATGTCTAAGATTAAAGGTAGATCTCTGAAACTTAAATCTGCAAAAGATTTCATTTTAAACAATGCTCTGTATTGGAAAGATCTAGGAGGCATCTTGCTCAATTGTTTGGTTGAAGAAGAAGCTCAGAAGGTCATGCATGATTTCCACAAAGGTGATTCTGGCGGTCAATTGTTTTGGAAGACTACAGCTAACAAGGTATTGAGAGCAGGCTATTATTGGCCCACGTTTTTTATTTATTTATACAAAATAGTGATGAATTGTCATGAATGCCAAATCTTCCAAGGGAAGAAGAAATTGCTTCCACTTCCTTTGAAACCAATTTCAGTGAATGCGCCCTTTCAGCAGTGGGGGTTCGATTTCATAGGAGAAATACATCCCGCGTCCTCAGCATAGCACCGATGGATATTGACAGGGACAAATTACTTTACAAAATGGATCAAGGCCGTCCCAGCGAGGCAAGAAACTGACACGGTAATTATTCAATTCCTTGAATCAAATATTTTATCTCGTTTTGGCTGCCTATGTAAAATTGTAATAGATAACGCAGCAGCATTCCGATCCAAGAAGATGGTCGATTTCTATGACAAATATAATATCACGCTGGGCCATTCCACAACGTATTATCCACAAGGCAATGACCTGGCAGAGTCATCGAACAAATCGCTAATAAATATAATTAAGAAAATGCTGGAGGCAAACAAAAGAAATTGGCACTGAAAGCTCATCAACGCACTGTGGGTAGACAGATTTAGCAGTAAGAAATCAATAGGTATGTCTCCTTTTGAATTAGTTTATGGAATTGATGTTGTCTTTCCCACATCTCTTACAGTCCCAGCTATGAGATTATTGCAAGAAGTTGGCAGCGAGGATGATGAAAATCAGCGAAGGATCAATCCGATGATCCACCTTTAGCAAACAAGAGAAGAAGTGTCACAGAATGCGATTCAGTTGCAGGAGAAGATTAAAAAGATCTATGACTGAAAGACTAAAGCAGAAGAGTTTTAGCTGGATGATGTAGTGTTGAAATGGGATGCAAGGAATGAAGAAAAAGGGAAGCACGGTAAGTTTGACAACCTTTGGAAAGGGCCATACAAAATTTCAGCATACAGGGGACAAAATGCCTTCTTGCTTTCAGAAATGGATGGCCAAGATTGCCCTGGAGAAGAAGTAAATGGTAGGCTTTTGAAGCGCTACCATTGTTGAAGACAATGGATCAGAATCTATGTCATCATCATTGTATATACCATCTTATTTTTTATCAGAGTTCAAGTACATAGTCATTCAAGTTTGGGGCCCGAGGTGAAGGCTATAAAACTTGGATGATATGTGTATGGTTTGGTTTTATTTCAGTTTTCAGTCTTAGTATCGAGTTAGAGTCAATCTGCATCGTGTCAGTTTTTAGCTTTTTGACTCCATGCTCAATGGATAAGGCTACTTGGTCTACGGTGTTCTTGGCACCTCCAAGGAGATACCATCCCCATTGGAGCAAATGTTAGTGTCAATCTAGTCATACTGCCATCAGTGATCAAAACTGCTCTTTTGCATTTACATATTAGGAGTCTCATACCAAATAAATTTCACCATTCCGCTAGGTCATGGATTCATCGATGGTAGTAATTTTTCATCAGTTTTCCCTCATGAGGTACTTACTGATTCTCCTCTCTATGGTATTTAGTCATTAGTCACTTTCATTCTCAAAATCAAGTCAGTAGGTCATAGGATGGGTCTCATTAGTTTCTAGGGTCTCACTATGGTCAAATTAATGAGTCAAATGTCAATAAATATCAGCAAGGTCATGAGGAAGTCAATAAACTCAAAGTCACAGCACCTGGAAGATCAAAGATATATTTTATTCAGTTTGATGTAATTTTCACCTCAAAACCATGTTTTGAGGTGAAAACATGATATTTTGCCTTTATTATCATTCATTATGTAATTTTATGTCATCAAATGTAATAAGTCACATTTTAGAAGCTGCCATCTCCACAAAGTCATCACCCTGCCTTCAGAGAAGTTTTCCATAGCATTTTTAGCACCAAATCACCGTCCAAGTAGATCCGTTAGAAAGAGCCCGGAAAGAGCTTTCCAACGGTATACTGCACTCTCAAAACTGACTTTTGGATTGAAATTTATGCCTAAGTGAAGTAAAAAGTCCCCTATTCCCTAACCTTCCCCTTTTTTTCCATCTTTCCCAAACTTCATTTTGTTAAAGTTTTATATTTTCTTTATTAAAATCCCTTCCCCCCTCCCCCCCTCCGATTATAAAATCGCATTATAAATCATTTAAATACAAATGCGATTTAAAACACAACCACTTCTTGAAACTTTATAATAAAATTCAAAGCTTTATTATAATCGCCGAAATAATTAAACTACTTCCCCTTTCATGACCCCTTAAACTTTGTAACAAAGTTTAAGTCTTATATTATAATACTCCACCAACCCTTCACTTCCCCTTCCATCACATCGCAAATATTAAATGTGCACCCCGATGGCCCATACCAAAAGAATTCTCTGATGTGATTGTTTCAAATCCCTCCCGACAGCCAACGCCCGATGTATATCCCGACCGTCGATTTGTTTTGTGATCTAACGGCCCACAGCCAATCGGAACATCCCCATCGGTGCTTCCAAAAAGCCCCTCTCGATTGTATATTCCTCGATTGAGCCCCGCTGACGACCTACTCCCGATTATCCCTCTGTCGTCGATCTGCTTGATGATCCGATGGCTCGCAGTCCATCACTCAATTAGCATCAGCATTATTACATATGTTATACTCCGCTCCCCACCGATCCTGATCCCAATTGACCCTCGGGCCCACCATAAATCCTCCACCCATTTATAATTAAAATGCCCATTTCCCATTGTAAATAATAATCTGTCTTTTATTTTGTTTATATAAAGTATTTTCCCATTGCATCGGCAAGGTTTCATTGTGCAACACATCCGCCCTGACGCTCTCGATCCCGATCCTGATTGCGATTATTCATATATCCCGAGCCCACCATACATCTTCCGCCCGTTTATAATATAAAGGGCTATTTCATTTGTTAAACTCAATATTGTTTTATTTCGTTATTACAAAGGTTTTCCCCCTCGGTCCCCATTCCCAATCGCATCAGAAGATTTTTGGTCATCCTCCCTATCCCTCTGATTGCCGATTGCGATGGCACCGCCACTTATTATATTACAAGTGTTTTATTATATTATATCCCTCTGTCCCATCCATTCTGATTGCGATTATAATGTGGACTCCACCTCCTTCCCTTCCCTTTTTCCCATTCAAAGAATTAATTTTTTCCCTTCACTGAAAGCATTATTTCATTTCAGTTTTATTTCGAAGTATTTTATAAAAGTCGGTTTTCTTCAAACGGAATATGGAAAGCAACAGTCAAAGGCCGAGAAAGTTTATTTAAAACAAAGATTGTTATAGCAACAACAAAATAGGAAATCTGTTTCCGGATTGCCTATTTTTCCTTCGTTCAGTATAACAGCGAATTTTCAAAGGGTCAAAATGTATTGTGGTTCCTTGTTTTCAGAGGAAAAACATTGGTTCTCTTTTCCATATTCAGATTTTAGTTCTGAGGTGTTAGAACAACTCCCTTTTTCCGTGGATCTATGTTCCCACATTTTATCTTATTTATTGTAATTGTAAATCATTTTGTAAATCAGTCTGTAACTCAGCAGTAGGGGAATAGTGTGGAAGAAAGCTCTGCATTCCATTGTGCAGTTTGACAGGGAATTAATAAAGTGATGCAACTCTGACTTGTGGGATCCATGTGATATGAGATTTAGCATTTGTTTCTCTCCTTTTTTTCATATTTAAATTGTTATGTTTCACCTCTCATCCATAAACATTTCCTTTTGAATGCTTTCAAGATAGAAAAGTAGAATCCATTTTATATGCTCTGCCTTGGGAAATCATTCATACTCTGTGTTTTTCTTCTGTTTGAAAAGGATCCATTCATTGTTCCCTTTTCAGCTCCTCACCAGTCTTTCTATCCCATCTTTATTAAACTTTAATTTCTAAAGTTTCCTGCCTATCTTGCCCCATGAAATACCCTGTGTCCTGATTTAATTCCCCAATTTCAACTGTCCCTTTTATATCCCACACATCCCTGAAAATTTCATTCATTTATTAAACTTTTTTCCCCATCATTTTACCTAGCCTAATATCATATTATTATTGCACTTTATTGAATATCCTTTCACGAAGAGAGCCCTCTCCTGTCCTTGTAGGGCTGGCTACAAGGCTGAGCGTGGTTTAGTTGTTACCCTGTTTTGCCCTTTTCAGCCTGGGGTCCAATTCAGGTGCTAACAGTACTCTCTCAAAATTTGTAGTGCTTTCCATTCCTCTTAGTCTCATATGTTTCCTTGGTCTGTTAAGGGACAAGGTCGACAACATTAGGATGTTTTTGCAATAAACAAGGGTATTTCCAGGACACAGTCGGGTGGAGCAAGAGTACAAGAGCCAACTTTCTCATGAATGTGGGACACTCGAACTTAAGCTTTTCTGTAGTAGTCATGAGGTGCATTCTGGTTATTGAGACTTCATCAGATGGCCATTCTCCAGACTTAAATTGTGTGACAACACTGTGGTTGAGTTTGAAACTAGAGATTGAACATAAATTTGGTTTAATTTCAATAGACATTTTCATCAATAAATGTAAAGAAATGGCTAACAAATACTATAAATTAATAAATAGAGAATACATGGCAACAAGCAACAATACTTACAAAATTGTTACAATGAGACACAAAGAATAAGCAACTATTGTGCGCAAACAGAGACCAACGAAACTATCATCTTAAACCCTAACCCCTTAAACACTAATTCCCAACCCCTAACCCACTTAACCCCTAAACCTCTAAACCCCTAAACCATAAACCTCTAAACCCTTAAACCCTAACCCATTTAACCCACTAAACCCCTAAACCCATAACCCATTTAACCCCCTAAACCCCAAACCTATAAACCCTTAACCCCTAACCCCTTAAACCCTAAACCTCTAAACCCTTAACCCCTAACCCCTTAAACCCTAATTCCTGACCCCTAAACCCTAACCCCATTAACCCCTAACCTCTAACCCCTAAAATCCTTAATTGCTAAATCCCCTAACCCCCTAAACCCATAACCCATTTAAACCCCTGAACCCTAAACCTCTAACCCCTTAAACCCTAATTCCCAACCCCTAACCTATTTAACCCCCTATACCCCTAAACCCCTAACCCATTGAACCCCCTAAACCGTAAACCTCTAAACCCCTAGCCCATTTAACCCCTAAACCCTAAACCTCTAAACCCTTAACCCCTAACTCCTAAACCCTTAACCCCTAACCCATTTAACCCCCTAAACCCCTAAACACATAACCCATTTAACGCTTTAAACCCTAAAACTCTAAAACCTTAACCCCTAACCCCTTAAACCCTAAGTCCCAACCCCTAACTCATTTAACCCCCTAAAACCCTAACCCATTTAACCCCCTACCCTAACCCCATTAACCCCTAACCCCAAAAATCCTTAACTAATAAATCCCCTAACCCCCTAAACCTATAAACCCCTATAACCAATTTAACCCCCTAAACCCTTGTTAGGTCCCTATATTACTAGTATAGTCCCTTATTATTGGTAGTGTAACCACCTTATTGTTATTATTGTACCCCTGTAACCTCCATATTGTTATTATTGTGCTCTTAAATTATTATTTCTACGTCGGCTAGGATTACATTGTGGCCCCATGGACTCCTATATATAGAAAGGAGGTTTTGTAATTTGTATCATCCAAGAATTGTTCATTCATGTAATGTATGATTCATGATAGATGATTTTAGAGTTTTATTTCATTTTCTCATGCAAATGAGAGATCATATGTTAAATTCACATAGAGTTTTGCAAAGGGGATTGGTGAAATCCCATGAGAAGCATGATGTGACAAATCTACAAACACTTTGCATGCATGAAGGGGAACCATGGAACAAAGGATCATTCCATCTTTCTAGAGGGGGAGAAATCAGGAGAATGAATTGCTAGAGGAAAGACCCCCATTGTATTAAGGGCACTCTTCCATTTGTGAAGTGTGGAGATATTTATCTCTAAGGAAGGCCAAGGCCTTTCATTGAGGAGGAGGCATACTCACATGTTGGAAGAGAGGAGGTGCATAGAAGAATCTACAGCGCTGTACCATTGGAAGAAGAAGAAGATCAGGAGGATTGGCATAAAGGGATGATGGACATTCACCCTTATCTATTTCAGATATTTTCTTCACATGGGAGAAGGACTGCACTGCGCAGTAAAGAGAGAGAGAGAGAGGACCTTTCATTGCTCTCATATATTCAGTCCACTTCCTATCTTGATGTCTCACTTTTGGAGGCTTTCCACTTGGGAGGCCACATGATCTAGAGATGATGAGAGGCATCATGACATTTGGTTCACCACTCTTGGATTCCGGAGGGGTGGAGACACTTGAGGAGTCCATTACAGCGCAAAGAGTTTGGGGATGAGCACAAGGAGGAGGGATACACTCTCTCATTTCGAGTACCACCCATTCTCATTAGTCCACTGTGAAGATAGAGTTGTATGGATGGAGGATAGAATATTCATGATGCCAGATGACAGCTCCATAGATTTGGTGAGAGAGAGGATACTTCTTTTGAGGAAGGACTCTTTCATGCATTGGAGTAGATGGAGGCCACTTATTCTTATATTGCCCAGGATCAGGAGATTCTTTGGAGATTATAGTCTCTCATGGGAGGCTTATTTTCAGAGATCATCATTTCTTTGAGCATGAGCAGCTGCAAGATGGCATGGAAGCAACTTGGAGGATGACTTTGGCGTGAGGGGATGTCAAGGTAGCAGGCAGCAGCATGATGGAGCACCACATTGCAGAACACCAGCACTGTCTATGTGGAGGATGGATCCATGTTGGAGGACTCAGCTTTGGTTGAGAGGGGACCTTGATGCATGCATGATTCTTGATGACCAGGAGGATGATGATAGATACTCACTAGATGATATGATCATCTATCATCATGGCATACTCTTCTTGGCTAGAGTTTCTAGTCTCAAGGAGAAACTTTGCATGCAGCACATGAGGACTTCCTAGATATGCACTTGGATGCATATTTTGTCTTGCTAGAGGAGTTCACTTTGGAGGGCATTCATCATGATCTTCATCAGCATATGGACAGATGCATATCCTAGTTTATTTTGGAGAGGTTGGCACAACCATTCGCTTACTCATTAGAGGAGAGGGAGAGCATTCCGATGAGCCATTTTAGCTCAAGGTCTCAAGTACATGGTAGAGAAGGTATCATTTTCCATTTTGTACCTCTTTACTTATTATGAGCAGCCTATTGTCTCAAGGAGGATCATCCTTTCTTGCATTTGACATGATGTACTTGCAGCTACTTGTAGCCTTGATTTTGGATATTCTTATGATGGTTGTGGGGGAAGCCACATGTTTCTCGGTGTGCACCATTGGCACCAATTTGTATTTTAATGTTTCATCTTATGAGGAGATGATGTGGCAGCAAAAAAGTGGCTAGTTCAGCACTTGTTATTTATGATGTTGAGGCAAGCCAAGAGGCACTGCGCAAGTTCCATGAGTGGAACTATAAACTACTCTCCGGTTGTCCTATGACAACTTGTTTTTATTGCATATTTCTCCTTGTATATTTCTGATGTTGTACACTCATTGAGGAGCATTATTTGGAGATTATTATATGTACATCCCATTGGGAGCATTATTCTCCCTATTGTATATGTTTTATCTTGTAGGAGATACCATGGGAAAACCATGATTGCCACATTGCTACTTGTACCTTCTTGTGGGAGGGACCACTTGGAGAACTTGCAGAGGCATTTCATGGCTGATTTTTCTTGATGGGGTAGCTTCGGATATTCTTGGAGGCCATACTTTTCATCCCAAAGACAAAGGCAGCCCCATATGAGTAGCATATGGAGAGAGGGCCATCATGAGAATGCAAGCACACTCTCCATTCAACCCCAACTCATTGCAGAAATCAGGGGTGAGATTTTCATTTGGATGATTGCATGGATGAAAGGATCATCATTTAGAGACAAATTTTCCCATGCATATCATCACTCCTACTTAAGGAGGCCTTAGTACAGCAGGAAGGATTCCACTACACCTTCTATCTATCCATAAGGAGAATTGTTGACATCTTGCATACTTCGGAGAGAGCATTAGAGGACAGATTCATTGCAGCATATTTGAGCAGTGGTCGAACCATTGATGAGGAGGCCACAAGAGAAGAAGGGGGAGACAATTTTGTTCTCTCTATGCAGTTGCTTGAGGGAAAGCAACATGTGGGAGGGGAGGACTGTAATGTTTCCAATTTTAGCCTCAAGCTAAAATGGAACATTATAGTTGCACATTTTATTTTTGTTTAATAAAATGGTCAAGGAGACACCTTAGCCCCTTTTAGATGAAGAAATAACACTGCTAATGTGAAAGGGGAGTGAATAAAGTAGCTGAAATAAACAGCAAGGGTGTGAATGGAACCCAGCTCACTTGGATTAGTCATCTTTGACTAAAGTCAACAGTGCTGCCTATAGAGGAGAAGCTTCGTAGAGAAGCTGCGTAGTTTTGGAGGGAAGCTATTCATGTGAGGGTGGAAACCCTAATTGGTGGGAACATGGTGGAGAAGAGTTCTCTCACTTTATATGGAGGATATAGCAGCCCATTTTCATTCATGCTATGTTTTAGATTTCAGACTTTGGGTCTGCAAGAGCTTGCATCCCTGGGCTGTTTAGCAGGGTGATGGTGCCCTCGGGCACTAGGGTGTTCCTGGTCGGGAATCCCTACCTCTTCCTCAAGGAAGGATGAGGATTGAGATACATTTCCTCAATTTGGAATTGGCCATAGCTACTACCATCAGTTACAACATTATTTTTGCAGCAGAGAGGACGTTGTATTGTTGGGGGCAGCAAAGGAGGAACTCATGGAGTATTCTTAGATTGTTTTCTTCAGTGGAGGAGGGGTCTATTCATTGGAGGAGCTGCAAGGAGGATTCCCAGGCATTATTTCAGATCAGTTGGCAAGGGCCAACATTCCATCATCTCCCACTGCACAGTCCATGGAGGAAACTGCTTTATTTTGGAGGAGGCAGTAAGAGAAGGGTTTCAGAGCTCATCAAGAGTGTGTTTCTGAGACAAAGTAATCAAAACTTTGTGTTAGAGACATTATCAGAGGAGGGAATCTACATTTCACATCTTCCATGGCCTCATTTATGTTTTGTATCAGTTGTAGTGACAACTCTGTTGTCACATTTTTTGTTTCTCCGGCATTTCTAGCAATCTCCATAGATTGACTAGAAATCTTGTATTTCAGCCCATTTCCTGCTCTTGGGCTCATTTCTTGTATTAATTCATCTCTATCATCATTTTCTATGTATTCAGCAGCTAAATCTCTCATAGATACTGTGCAGTTATGGTTTTCTGGCATTTCTGTGTAGCTGCAGCTACTCCGACATTATATTGTCTATTCATTGGAGATTGGTTCTAATGCTTGAGGGCTTTGTTCCTCATGATATTTCTGTATAATATTGTTGATATAATAACAAGATGATGGCTGTGATATTTACCCTCTCATGATACATTCAGATTTGTAGAGTTCCAGGTTTATGTTTTGCATATTGCTGTAAGCTCTTTCATTGAGCATTATTATGGAGACCTAGATTGGGGAGATCTGAATAACCCATCTAGTGTTATTTCTTTGGGCTCATTTTTTGCAGGGGATTTATAATATACATTTTCTAGGGAATCTCAGTGGTGGTTTGCCTTATTTATGCAGCAGATTCCTTATACATCGTCCTCAAGGACCCTCTGGCAGAAATTCCCGAGGTGGAATATTGCATATCCATAGGCAGAGTCTGAGAAGGGCCAACTAGCCTCAGGATTTCTCCCTTATTTAGAAGGATTTATATCCTGTAAATTCTCCATCATTCAATCTCTAAAATGGACTTGCAGTGTCTCACTGAATAAGGAAAAATGGAACATCTAAGATGTTCCCGATGGAGCAGCATGTTCCTGAAAAAGGGACATTACAGTGGTATCAGAGCATGATCTTGGCTCAGCCTATGCCCAAGATCTAATGCCATCAGCAAGAGGAGCTTCTATCCAAGGAGAGGAGATTTACAGAGGAAACAAGGAAGAGGAATGAAGGAAGAGGAGGTTTCCCTTCTTCTTTTCCATACCATTGAGCACACCATTGAAGATCTGCTGAAAGGGGAAAATTTTGGAGAAATTTTCTGAAAAGGGTTTGTGGATGGAGCAAGCCCTAGATATTTTCCATGGAGGGTGTGAGCATTCAGCCTCACATGCAAATCCACAGTGCAATACATTGCCCACAGCTACTGCAAGAAGGATGGATGAAAGGAGATGAGGCCTTTGGAGGAGCAGCGCTGCAACTAAAAGGTATGATTCATGATAGATGATTTCAGAGTTCTATTTCATGTTCTCATGCAAATGAGAGATCATATGTTAAAGTCACATAGAGTTTTGAAAAGGGGATTGGTGAAAGCCCATGAGAAGCATGATGTGAAAAATCTACAAACACTTTGCATGCATGAAGGGGAACCATGGAACAAAGGATCATTCCATATTTCTAGAGGGGGAGAAATCAGGAGAATGACTTGCTAGAGGCAAGACCCCCATTGTATGAAGGGCACTCTTCCATTTGTGAAGTGTGGAGATATTTCTCTCTAAGGAAGGCCAAGGCCTCTCATTGAGGAGGAGGCATACTCACATGTTGAAGAGAGGAGGTGCATAGAAGAATCTACAACATTGTACCATTGGAAGAAGAAGAAGATCAGGAGGATCAGCATGAAGGGATGATGGACATTCACCCTTATCTATTTCAGAGATTTTCTTCACATGGGAGAAGGACTGCACTGCGCAGTAAAGAGAGAGAGAGGACCTTTCATTCCTCTCATATATTCAGTCCACTTCCTATCTTGATGTCTCACTTTTGGAGGCTTTCCACTTGGGAGGCCACATGATCTATAGATGATGAGAGGCATCATGACATTTGGTTCACCACTCTTGGATTCTGGAGGGGTGGAGACACTTGAGGAGTCCATTACAGCGCAGAGATTTTGGGGATGAGCACAAGGAGGAGGGATACAATCTCTCATTTTGAGTACCACCCATTCTCATTAGTCCACTGCGCAGATAGAGTTGTTGTATGGATGGAGGATAGCATCTTTATGATGCCAGATGATAGCTCCATAGATTTGGTGAGAGAGAGGATACTTACTTTGAGGAAGGAATTTTTCATGCATTGGAGTAGATGGAGGCCACTCATGCTTATATTTCCCAGGATCGGGAGATTATTTGGAGATGATAGTCTCTCACGGGAGGCTTATTGTCAGAGATCATCATTTCTTTGAGCATGAGCAGCTGCAAGATGGCATGGAAGCAACTTGGAGGATGACTTTGGCATGAGGGGATTTCAAGGTAGCAGGCAACAACGTGATGGAGCACCACATTGCAGAACACCAGCGCTGTCTATGTGGAGGATGGATCCATGTTGGAGGACTCAGCTTTGGTTGAGAGGTCCCAGGACCTTGATGCATGCATGATTCTTGATGACCAGAAGGATGATGACATATACTCACTGGATGATATGATCATCTATCATCATGGCATACTCTTCTTGGCTAGAGTTTCTAGTCTCAAGGAGAAACTTTGCATACAGCACATGAGGACTTCCTAGCTATGCACTTGGATGCATATTTTGTCTTGCTAGAGGAGTTCACTTTGGAGGGAATTCATCATGATCTTCATCAACATATGGACAGATGCATAGCTCGAGTGATTTTGGAGAGGTTGGTACAACCATTCCCTTATTCATTGGAGGAGAGGGAGAGCATTCCGATGAGCCATTTCAGTTCAAGGTCTCAAGTACATGGTAGAGAAGGTATCATTTTCTATTTTGTACCTATTTACTTCATATGAGAAGCCTATTGTCTCAAGGAGGATCTTCCCTTCTTGCATTTGACATGATGTACTTACAGCTACTTGTAGCCTTGATTTTGGCTATTCTTATGATGGTTGTGGGGGAAGCCACATGTTTCTCGGTGTGCACCGTTGGCACCAATTTGTATTTTCATGTTTCATCTTATGAGGAGATGATCTGGTAGAAAACAAGTGGCTAGTTCAACACTTTTTATTTATGATGTTGAGGCAGGCCAAGAGGCACTGCGTACGTTCGATGAGTGGAACTATAAACTACTCTGCGGTTGTCCTATGACAACTTGTTTTTATTGCATATTGCTCCTTGTATACTTCTGATGTTGTACACTCATTGAGGAGAATTATTTGGAGAGTATTATATGTACAACCCATTGGGAGCATTATTCTCCCTATTGTATATGTTTTATCTTGCAGGAGATACCATGGGAAAACCATGATTGCCACATTGCTACTTGTACCTTCTTGTGGGAGGGACCACTTGGAGAATTTGCAGAGGCATTCCATCTCTAATTTTTCTTGATGGGGTAGCTTGGGCTATTCTTGGAGGCCATAATTTTCAGCCCAAAGACAGAGGTAGCCCCATATGAGTAGCATATGGAGAGAGGGCCATCATGAGAACGCAAGCACACTCTCCATTCAGCCCCAACTCATTGCAGAAATCAGGGGTGAGATTTTCATTTGGATGATTGCATGGATGAAAGGATCATCATTGGGAGACAAATTTTCTCATGCATATCATCACTCCTACCTTAAGGAGGCCTTAGCATAGCAGGAAGGATTCCACTACACCTTCTATCTATCCATAAGGAGCATTATTGATAGCTTGCATACTTGGGAGAGAGCATTGGAGGATAGATTCATTGCAGCAGATTTGAGTAGTGCTGGGACCATTGATGAGGAGGCCACAAGAGAAGAAGGGGGAGACAATTTTGTTTTCTCTATGTAGTTGCTTGAGGGCAAGCAACATGTGGGAGGGGAGGACTGTAATGTTCCCAATTTTAGCCTCAAGCTAAAATGGAACATTATAGTTGCACATTTTATTTTTGTTTAATAAAATGGGCAAGGAGACACCTTAACCCCTTTTAGATGAATAAATAACACTGATAATGTGAAAGGGGAGTGAATAAAGTAGTTGAAATAAAAACCAAGGGTGTGAATGGAACCCAACTCACTTGGATTAGTCATCTTTGACTAAAGTCAACAACACTGCCTATAGAGGAGAACTTTCCTAGAGAAGCTGCGCAGTTTTGGAGGGAAGCTATTCATGTGAGGGTGGAAACCTTAATTGGTGGGACCATGGTGGAGAAGAGTTCTCTCAATTTATATGGAGGAGATATCAACCCATTTTCATTCATGCTATGTTTTAGATTTCAGACTTTGGGTCTGCAAGAGCTTGCATCCCCGGGCTGTTTAGCAGGGTGATGGTGCCCTCAAGCACTAGGGTGTTCTCGGTCAGGAATCCCTACCTCTTCCTCAAGGAAGGATGAGGATTGAACTAAATTTCCTCAATTCAGCATTGGCCACAGCTACTACCATCAGTTACAAAGTTATTTCTGCAGCAGAGAGGACGTTGTATTGCTAGGGGCAGCAAAAGAGGAACTCATGGAGTCTTCTTAGCTTGTTTTCTTCAGTGGAGGAGGGGTCTATTCATTGGAGGAGCTGGAAGGAGGATTACCAAGCATTATTTCAGATCAGTTGGCATGGGCCAACATTCCATCATCTCCCACTGTGCAGTCCATGGAGGAAACTGCGTTATTTTGGAGGAGGAAGTGAGAGAAGGGTTTCAGAGCTCATCAGGAGTATGTTTCTAAGACAAAGTGATTAGCACTTTGTGTTAGAGACATTATCAGAGGATGGCATCTACATTTCACATCTGCCATGACCTCATTTATATTTTTTATCAGTTGTAGTGACAACTCTCTTGTCACATTTTGTGTTTCTCCGGCATTTCTAGCAATCTCCATAGATTGGCTAGAAATCTTGTATTTCAGCCATTTTCCTATTCTTGGGCTCATTTATTGTATTCCTTCAGCTCTATCATTATTTTTTATGTATTTAACAGCTGCATCTCTCATAGAGACTGCGCAGTTATGGTTTTCCGGCATTTTTGTGTAGCTGGAGCTACTCTGGCATGACATTGTCTATTCATTGGAGATTGGTTCTAATGCTTGAGGGCTTTGTTCCTCATGATATTTCTGTATAATATTGCTGATATAATAACAAGATGATGGCTGTAATATTTTTCCTCTCATGATACATTCAGATTTGCAGAGTTCCAGGTTTATGTTTTGCATATTACTATAAGCTCTTTCATTGAGCATTGTTATAGAGACCTAGATTGGGGAGATCTAAATAACCCATCTAGTGTTATTTATTTGGGCTCATTTTTTGCAGGGGAGTTACAATATACATGTTCTAGGGCATCTTAGTGGTGGTTTGCCTTATTTATGCAGCAGCTTCCTTATACAGCGTCCTCAAGGACCTTGTGGCAGAAATTCCCGAGGTGGAATATTGCATATCCATAAGCAGAGTCTGAGAAAAGCCAGCTAGCCTCAAGATTTCTCCCTTATTTAGAAGGAGTTATATCTTGTAAATGTCCCATCAATCAATCTCTGAAATGGACTAGCAGTGTCTCACTGAAGAAGGAAAAATGGAACATCTAAGATGTTCCCGATGGAGCAACATGTTCCTGAAAAAGGGACATTACAACCTGTAACGACCCCTAACCCCTAAAATCCTTAAATGCTAAATCCCCTAACCCTCTAAACCTCTAAATCCCTAACCCATTTAACCCCCTAAACCCAAAACATCTAACCCCTTAACCCCTTAACCCCTAATTCCTAACCACTAACCCTTTTAACCCCATATACCCCTAAACCCCTAACCCATTTAACCCCTTAAACCCTAAACCTCTAAACCCTTAACCCTTAACCCTTAAACCCTAATTCCCAACCCCTAAACCATTTAACTCCCTAAACCCCTAAAACCATAACCCATTTAACCCCCTAAACCCTAAACCTCTAAACCCTTAAACCCCTAAACCTTAAACCTCTAAACCCTTAAAGCCCTAAACCAATAACACCTAAACCCCTAACCCCTTAACCCCTAAATCATTAATGCTTAGCCCATAACCCATAACCCATTAAAACCTCACCCCTAACCCCTAAAATACTTAAATGTTGAATCCCCTAACCCCTAATCCCCTAATCCCTAATCCCTTAACGACCAACTCATTATTCACCTAACCCCTAATTGCGCCTAAATCCCCTAACCCCTAAGCCCCCAATCCCTAATCCCTTAAACACTAACTCATTATTCCCCTAACCCCTAAATGCGCCTAAATCCCCTAACCCCCTAGTCCATAACCCCTTAACCACTAACTCATTATTCCCCTAACCCCAATCCCTAATCCCTTAACCACTAACTCATTATTCGCCTAACCCCTAAACCCTAAACCTCTAATCCTTAAGCCCCTATTCCCCTAACCCCTAAGCCCCTAATCCTTAATCCCTTAACCATTAACTCATTTTCCCCTAACCCCTAAACCATAAACCTCTAACCCTTAAACCCCTATTCCCCTAACCCCTAAGCCCCTAATCCTTAATCCCTTAACCACTAACTCATTATTCCCCTAAACCTTATAATAATCCTTAATACTCATTGGGATTATCCATTCCAAAAGAGAGCAGGTCTAGTTGGGACCTACGATCGCGTTAATTCCCCCTGGTTGGCAAGGTGGAATACCATGAGCAAAACCATGGGTTCCAAAAACCTCCTAAATTTACTATTTTATCTCAATTTTATTTTAATAATTAATTAATTAATTTCTTTTGAAACTCTTCTGGATAAATCACATGAATTTTTTAAGGTCGACGCCTTTCGAAGCACTCATTTTGTGGTTCACCATCAATGTTTTTAAAATAAATTTATTAGAATGAAATTGAATTTATTTTTGAAGCTTCCTTTTAAATCAATTGTTGGCATTACAAAGAATCACAGAGTGTGCTCAACATCCATTAAAAAAAAAATGAGTATGATATTAAAATGATATTTGAGGGCATAATATTAAAAATGATGTTGGGTATGATATTAAAAATGATATTTGAGGGCACAATATTAAAAATAATGTTTGAGGGCATAATATAAAAAATGATGTTGGGTATGATATTAAAATGATATTTGAAGACATAATATTAAAAATGATGTTTGGAAAAATGGAGGGCGGGAGTATTCATTTTTATTTTAAATTTTAGACCTCAAGTTAAAATAACATTTCTCCCGCCCAAAACATGTGTTTTGGTTATCTCCTGCTGGCTTAGTGATTAGGGCTTTTATTGTGGGTCTTGTTCTTGCAATTGCCTTACTGCAATTTCTTCCGGGTGCCAATTCAATCTCAACAATCTGCAGTTTTCGAAGCTGCATTCTTCAGGGATTCTACTAAGTTCAATAGTCAAGATGCAGGATTGGGGGATCTATTGCAATTTCTTTCGGGTGCAATTTCAGTCTCAACCGTCTGCAGTTTTCGAAGCTGAATTCTTCAGGTATTATACTAAGTTCAATAGTCAAGATGTAGGATTGGGAGATATATTGCAATTTCCTGCGGGTGCAATCTCAGTCTCAACAATTTGTGGTTTTCGAAGCTACATTCTTGAGGTATTCTACTAATTCCAATTGCCCCCCAATATCATCCAAATCAAAATGAATGGCACACATGGGCGGATAAACTTGCTTCATCGAATGATGCATTGTGCATTGGTTTTTGGAAAGAGCCCGCGATCATCAACGACAATAAAAAAAATGGGCTTAACGATCAATCAAACGCCAATGGTTTCAACTACAAATGTGGGATCACACCTTTAAATCTCCTCTTATTGAAATCTCATCTTGGCATAATTTCCCATTCGATTCAGACAGTGGACTAACAATATGTGAATCTTCCTAATTGCATATTTTTGTTCGGATAATTTAGGTACTAGCTTTGTTATTTGCAAATGTGAAAACCCGAGGAGCACTGCAAATTCTGACTAGAGATGCATGTAATTTTTAATGGTTTTCTCAAAGGTTCTCTAATTATTGTTGCCTTATTTCGATTTGAATAAAGATATTTTGTTGTAGCTCCACTTTAGAGTTCAATCATTTTTGAAGTTATGTTAGTGTTGAACCATTTTTGCTGAAGTATTGACAAAGCACTATTTTATTGCATCTGAATTGCTAGTTTTAGATTATGTTATGTGGTTTGAGCTTCTTTATTATTTTGGAGAAAATGGATTCATTTTTATAAGAGTATTGAAGATTCTAGATCTATCGATCTGAAATGGATATTGCAATATAAATCTGAAGGATTCATGAGATTACTTCATGTTTTATCATATTTTTTTAATGATAAATGTTATCTTGTAGGAAAATTTCAAAATTTTAAGTCATATTACTTTAGTACATTAATGCAAATGCATACGCTAATACAATGGTGCAAATGCATGGATTTAATTGTTGAATGATATATGATGGTTTAATAGGAGGACACTCACACTCACAATTATAAGCATAAGATCTAGGATTCTCATGAAAACCAGTCAAAGGCAAGAGCAACGGGCAAGATAACCTTAAACATATGTTAAAGCATCCTTATTTTCACCGAGCGCAAAAACATATTGAGATGCATATCCATATTATCTAGTTCCAGAACCTGTAGTTCCATTTCTAGTCATAGATCAGCCTGTGGACCTTGTTTACCGTGTGGAAGCACTTGTTAAATAACCAATTTTTCATGAACCAGAACCCCTTTGTTTATAAGCTTCAGAGCTAGCCTCAGATCAAATAGCGGCAGAGCTAGTTGGAGTTCAAGTTTAAGCAATTCAAATTTCAGTTTATTGAGTCTCACACCTGTAGTTACATTTTATGTGGTGGATTCGTTACCAACAGTTTGACCATCACCCAGCACCGAAGCAAGAGGCCAGTTGGATCAAGGTGGCCAGATACCTTCATACATGACCCCCATTTTTTAGCTACGTAAATAGGGCTGGGACGGTGTAATCATCCTCCCTAAGCAGGTATCCATTGGATTTTGATCTCAATTGCGAACTGGGACTAGAACTCGATAAATTGGATCTGCTTCACCTGGGACTGGAACATACTTTTCCTCTCAAACGAACTCTGCTCCAGCTACCTATGCTTGCCCTAGTCTTGTATCCACGTTCACGGCCATGCGTGTACTTATCGTGGAAGCTCTTACCACTGGTTACTCTCATTTGATAAATCGAAACAAACCGAGTGATGAGGGTAAAGAGCTGGTAGTTAATGGCAAGGATTCGCATGGTCGCCCCATAGACGAAGATAGCAGGACTGTCCATGGGGTCATTTCTCAGGTAAAATCTAATACATTAATGTATCCTATGCTTGAGAAATAAGTTTTAATTTTTATTAGATATTAGGATTTTGTATTAGATCTTTCTATTTTTTTTAATGATTCAAATTTAGTGCGTCCATTGTAGGTATTTTCTGAAGTTGTTGTGTGCATGTTTGGAAATGAAAAGATCCAACACAATTGCACTTAAGCGACCCAATAAAAGAGCATACATTTTTACCTATTGTCCAGAAGGCATGTATGCATTCGACCGTCAAAGGAAAATAGTTCACTCTACAAAAAAATGTGGAAGGAGGATGACACGGTTTGCAAGTTGTTGCGAATCCACTAGGTGGCCATATTTGATACATATGAGACCGGTAGGTGCGTTGTGATTTGAATTCGGCATGCAAAACATCCAACTGAATCCTATTTGGTAGAAAGAAGGACAATAGGAACCGAGTTCAAATAAGAAAAAGGGGGGTTTTGGAAGAAATTTAAAAAGGCAGGAGAAGGGCTTCCAAGAAAAAATAGCACAACGTAGAGGAGGATCCACGCAACAATTAAGGGAGGTGGGAGATCCATGCTACAGGGGAAATTGCTGCAATATAAGGGACCATGAAGGCACTTTTGTTTTCATGGTTCTTCTTTTTGCAGTTTTCATAGCTCAAGAGATAAGCTTCTCTCTGTAATGATATTATAGACCAAGGAAAATATATGTATTGAAACTGCTCTGTAATTGATTTTGTTTTTTTTATAGTCTAAGAGTTAGGAATCTTTGGATGTTGAGGTTTGTTCTGATATATCATAATTTATGAATCAGGTGTTGGAATTCGAAGCAGCTCTTAGATTGAAATAGAGAGATAGGGAGTGGCAGTCGAAGCCTCTTTCCCACGCATTGCAGTTTCTGGAATTTTGCTCAGCATTTGAACAAGTATGTACTTCTTATCCAAAATGTGTTTTGAGTTCATATCTATGGTTCAAACTAAAAATTTTGCACCGTGGATATTTTATTTTACATTGTTGTAGTTATACCTTCTGCAGTACCAATTTTTTTCTACAAACACAGTAGTGTGATAGTAGGAAGTGGAAAAAGTTTAATAATCGTCAGTTTACACCATGATTTGGGCTAACATCACTTCCTACTTATTCAGTTCTTGAATTATGCATGTTAGATATATCCCACAACACCTTTCCATTCTTTCAGAGCTATGCTTTTACACTAGACAACAATAATTGTTATAGAAGTTCTTTGATTGTTAAAATAAAAGTAATCTTTCCAAGGCATACTTTTGGAAGTATCTGTAAATGAGGTCTTATAGATCTACCTTACCGATAGATGACAATATATGCTATGCTTAGTGCAAGTGAAATACCAAAGCCTCTCTGATCATCAAGAAAATATGGTTTTGTAAGGTCTCTGTATTATAATGAATTTCCACTATGCTGCTGCCCACATGCTTATATTGCAACTATAAAAGTTTAGTCCCAATTATCAGGCCTTGGCCTTGATTCTATCCGAAGCATCTCCTCTTTTTATAGGGCTTTGACACATGTTTACCATTCAACATAGTAGTATATGATAAACTTTGTATTCATAAACAATTGAGCAATGATGACTCAGAAATGCCACTAAATGAATGAAAAAACAACTGTTCTACAGGGATGTGTCCCTTAGGGTGGGAGGGGGTTCTTCCATGTTTCCCATGTTCCCAAGGTGTCTTTTTCTTGTAGGATGCTCCAAGAATTTTTTTTCCACATATCTATTTTGGGAAATGCAGTGAAACATAGAGGGAAATGCATTTTCCCAAAAGGGTTTTTTATTTTTCCCTTTTTTGGGACAATTGAAGAAAAATTTGTCTACATATCTTTGTGGGAGATATAGATGGAAATTTTTTCCTAAAGTGAAGGATGAATTTTCTAAAAGGAGGATTTTAAACTTTTCCCTATAAAAAAATGCGCTTTTGGATGTCTCTTAGACAAAATGAGTTGCCAATTTTTATGGTGTCCCAAATGCTTCTACTTGCTTGTTTGACCATCCCTATACATCCAACCAAGACTGCTATTCCTTGTATTCCTTCTCCAAGTGACTCTTTATTCACGTTGTGTTCACTCTTTCCAATGCCATTGCAACCCTCGCCTATTCTAATATACCATAATTTTGACACAAATCGTTGATCCACATTGTAATTTTGACTAATCAATTCTCATTAAATTGTACTTTGTCAATTTTGGATTTTTGGCCATGTTATTAGAACCCCATTGTCGAGGTTCCTAGTGTAGTCAATGTTCTTTATCCACGTTGTGTTCACTCTTTCAAATGCAAGTGCAACCCACACCTAATCTAATATACCATCATTTCGACATGAGTAGTTGATCCACATGGTAATTTTGACTAATCAATACTCATTAAATTGTGCTTTGTCAATTTTGGATCTTTGGCGATGTTATTAGAACCCCATTGTAGAGGTTCTTAGTGTGCTTGATGTTCAAGGTGATCAAAGGTTATAAAGCTTTTGCCACTTTTAGTGGTATGTAGAAGTAATTGATTGATTTCTAGTAATAAAATTTTGTTCCAATTATATATTGTGCGAGCATTTAAAAGAAAAAAAAATCTCTATCACTTTTCAGATAATATCATTGTATTGTTTACATATATAATCACAAAATATAGCAATAAGTGAGACAAAAAACTAGATATGGAAGGCACCAACCCCCACAAAATTATTATTCGTATACTCTTGGTATTCTAGCACTTGTGGAATAAGTTGGAGAGCCTTTTTGGAGAGCTTGTCTACTAGGGTATTGAGTTCATGGTATATATGGCCATAAGAGAACCAATCCAAATTGTTGTAGACTTGTTTGATACCTTGCAAAATGTGAGCCAAATGAGGGGCCACTATTCTAAAATCAAATTTATTAAATCAAATTGGACTCTTAAACCACATGACATGTGGAGAAAATTTTGTTATTCACTTGGATTCTTCTCTTTTCAACTTGCCATGTTTAAACAATTCA
This sequence comes from Pinus albicaulis, assembly GCA_034641835.2. NCBI lineage: Eukaryota > Viridiplantae > Streptophyta > Pinopsida > Pinales > Pinaceae > Pinus > Pinus albicaulis. Next base: position 477,374,168 of record CM076570.1, on the reverse strand, counting down.
AAACAAATCGTTTTTTCCTCACACAATCTGCAAAATAGAGCTCCGAAGAACCCTGAGTTTCTCCTACATGGCTAATAATTCCAGTGAATCCCTCACAAGTCACCTAATTTACCCCATTTCCGAAAAAACCCATGTTTTATTTTTTTCTAATTCGTCTTGGTTTGCTCAAAAAATGCATTTTAAAATCAAGTGTTTTTAACAGTTACGCATTTCTGGCAATTACTTATGCAACAAAATAAAATTGTTGTAGTTTGATTTTTTATTTGCAGGTTTTGATGTGTAATGAATTTTCTCTCACAGAGAAGTTCAGATTGATCTCCCTCATTCCAATTACCTGTAATGTAATATGCAATCTTCTCTTCATCAACAATATGTAATCTTCTCTTCATCAACAGTTTCTTCATATGATACACTTTCATTGTCTGTCTCTGCAATTGAATCTGCAATATTCTCTTCATCAGCAATTTGCAATCTTCTCTTTATCAACAGTTTCTTCATCCGATACACCTTCATTTTTTGTCTTTGCAACTTATAAAATCGATTTCTAATAACTGTTGCTTGAAGAACATCAAATATGGAAAAGAGAAGGTTCATTTTTTTTTTAATTGCAGTGCATGGATTTTTGCATGCATTGAAGTTCTGCACATATGCGTAAGGCCAAGCCAAAGGCTAGCTTCATGCATATAAGTGGGCCTCCTTTCCATGGGCAATTTTTTTTTATTATGTTTTGTTTGTTTGTTTTTTTTTTTTTTTAAAGAAAAATTGTGCACATGCAATTCAATAAATCAAAAAAATATTGAGAGGATGCAAAACATTAAAATTTGCAGAACTGATAAAAAAAAGGATCATGACTTAAACGACGATTTTTAATAGATTTGTAGTTCAATTTCCAGCAAATTTTATTATTATTATTATTATTATTTAATTGATTGATCTGATTTTCTGGTCTTCCAGGTTGCAATGAGGTGTGGGAAGAGAGCACACTATTCAGCATCGTCACTCAAATTCATATTTTTACACACAAATTTCATTTTTGATGGTGATAAAAAAACAAAGTGATTCTTACTACGTCACTGAAATTTATTCAAAATGAATTAATCAACAAAATTAAAAAAAAATTAAAATTCTAGTTTTTTATTTTATTTTTATTTTTCCTATCTCTTAAAAAAACTATATTTTTATTTTATTTTTAAGTATATTCATGCTTCCAATGAAGGCATTTATGGATTAAAATTTTTGAAATGCTCATATCCCAACTTGAAAAATGTACCTCATTGTTTGTAAGAATATGAAAAATCATCTTGATCTTTTGAAGAATTGATGAATGTTGTGGCACAATCACTTTTTGATACCATTCTTTAATGTAGTATTTGGGCTGCATTCTAGATTCTTTGTCCATAAATGGTTAGTAAAACTAAAAATAAAAAAAAATAAAATACAATCTAGACTGAAATCTAGTTCCTATGAACTCTTCGCCGGCAATGGCGCCAAAATGTCGGGGCAAAATAATTGCCTATCATTTAATTTGTCAACCCGGGGGTTTCGTAAGCTTGTGAAGCATGCGTGCACTATATGTACTAGAAATTATCTTTCAGTTTAGATCAATCTAACTACAAAATAAGGAAGAAAAAAAATCATCTAATCTATGAAATCAAATAACGAAAATGAAATTCAACTAACCTATGAAATCAAGTAACGAAAAAAGAAAGCAAATTCAAAAGAAAATATAGCGCGCGTAATCACACTTGCAGGAATTGAAATTTTAATCTAAGAAAGCATTTCAAAACATGTAAAGGAAAACAACTAAGGTACGTTCAATCACTCCAACATCCAATATGGAGGTATGATAGAATCACCCTCTTTAGATGATGTATAAGCAACTGATTATGCTTTAGTGTTTAAATCTAGGAAAGTAATTAAAGAATGCAAAGGGAAAAATCAATAATTGCATATATTAGGTATTCGAGCATTCAGTTTAAAAATATGATAAAATCACCTTCTTGAAATGATCTTTAAGAACACCCAATTATACAATTGAATGAGGATTTTAAAAAAATAATTTAAAAGCATGTAAAAGTAAAACTCAATGATTGTAGAGGTTGAAAATTCAATCACCCAATTTGGAAGTATGACAAGTCACCTTCTTAGCCTAATATTTTAAGAACATTCAATTATACAATGAATTGATAGTTTGATCTAAGAAAGTAAATAACAAAACATGAAAGGAAACTAAATAACTGTGAGCTCTATTGCCTCAAACTTAATCCAATTGGAAAATAGATAAATCTATCCTCTTGAAATGTTTTTAGAAAAGAAAAGATTACAGAGTCATTCCAAAACTAATACTAAGAAATCAAATGAACTTTAATCTATAAAAGCAAGTAAATCTCACACATTTTACGTAGATGATATAAAAGTATGAGAGATGGTAAATCAAGATGCTCCTTATGTAAGTAAAACCAAGTCAAAATGAAGAAACATTTATGAGTAAGGTGCCACAATATAATTCTGTATTCAAAGATTGAACATAACTCTAATTTTACACATGATTTGATAGGAGAAAACTTCCCCTATTTATACAAAAAATAAGAAGCTATATCATTAATAAGATTCCATGAATCTCTCTCTATATCTCTAGAGTTACAATCCAAATATGAAGTGATAAGACACATGTATTCTTAGAGTTACAACAGAAATAGGAAATGAGGCACATATCCTTATAATCCCATGATCTTCTCCATCAAAATTCGAATTTGGCCTTAGGAGGCCACATAAGGGTCTTTTGGAAGCTTCATTTTGACATGCTATTGCTGTGGATGATTTTGTCACCCTCCTAGAGACGCCTAGAGTTGCCATAGACCAGTGCCTAGGACATCTTAATATAGCAAGGAGCCCTTTATAGTTTGGATTGTCAGTCCAAGAACTCACTTACTATCTCTTGTTTGAACAAGGAAATTAGTTTCGAATGGGACCAGTCTCTCTCAGAAGCTGGTACAAAGACAAGAACAATGTAGGGACATCTAGTAAAACTCCAATACAAAGGCATCAGACAGTTAAGAGACCGCTTACTGTAAAGAGGGCCAGTTCAGATAATATATCACAGAAATCAAATATCAGATGATGAGTGCAGTGAAGAAACATAAAGAAGATATTAGCTGACATGAGATTGATACCCAGATACACAATAGAACCATATAAGGGCATATCAATTTATGAATCCTTATATGACAATGGCGTTTTAAAAGCACCCCCCTCAAACAACTAATATAGCAGAAAATATGGATGAAGTGAACATGAAACAGTATACCATGACTAGGCCTATTTAAAGCGCTTGACTAATTCCAGGAAGGGCATCAACAAGGATGAATCCTTACTGCAAACTAGTGAGCCACTCGCATTCTAGAACATGATACAAGAAGATAAATAGCATGAAAGAGATATTGTATTAACACATAAGAGAAAGTACATACTGTGAGATACCAGAGACCAGAATCCTCATTACAGTTATAACCCCTCCTCACTGAGACCCTACGGGCTCTGAAAATTCATAGAGGAAATATTACAAGATGTATACAAGAGCCTCTTCACTGCACAGTTTGCTGATAGAAATCTGGAACCCTTACAATGTCTTCTTTCTGAGCTTTTATAGAGAAGATCGAAAATTCTAGAGGGGGAGGCAGATAGAAAACATTTAATGACTTATTTTGAATCAGATGGCGGAAAACATTCACGCCCATAATATGAATGACTAATTATAAATGACTGTACTTAGCAATCTGTCTATGAAAATAAATGCTGGGAGATAAAAATCTCCTTATATACGTGACACTACTAATAAAATATATACAGTGCATTGCCTTCAGCGGAGGGAAAATCTGCTGCCAGAAAAGTCCTGAGATAATCTGCATTCCTGTACTGTACTCTCGGCCCTCGATTTTGGATTCGAATCCTGGATCTTTATTGCAGGGCGAATTTCTCTGGAGGGTTCTGCAGGTTCATATCTTTGTCTTCTTTAATGGCGGTCCTTTCTCACACCAACCCTCAGCTTCTTCATTAAATTTCACCCATAGGAAATCGTCTTTTATGGGCCCCAAACCTTTGCAACAGAGGCAACGAATTAAAACACCCTCCCGTTATCCTGAAACCTACAAGACCCATGAACATATTAGAAAAACCGGACTCAGAGGTGTGAGGTGCAAAGGTGGAGATGGAGACGACATCGTGGACATGGATAGGAGACGGAAACAGGCAGGGTGGCGGAAGGAAAATCATGGAGGTGTTGATAAATAGAAGAGCTGTGGGTTTTATACGTAACACGGTCTGGATGAGATGAATAAAAACAAACGCGAATAAAAACACATAGACGAACACAAATATATATATATAACGGGGGAAAATATCTCGGACGTACGGGGGTGAACATGTGGGCGTATGGAGGACAAGTGGGAGAACGACGTGGCGGAGTCAATGGGTGGAAGTGGGTGAGAGCGACACGGTGGCGAGCCATAGGACATGGCGGACGCATGTTAATGGGCGGGCAGTTCTGGTACACCTCCGCCGTTGGATAGAGATCGGGAGATCCAACGATTTGCATGAATTCTGCTGCCCAGAAATTGCGCAGATATTAACGCGTGGGGGAAGCGGTTTTAGAACCCGTACCGATGACACGCGGCGCTTTTTGTATGGGATCACTGCCCCCGCGGTAAATACCGCTAGCCTGGGGTAAGTGGTGCGGGGGTATACTGCTGGTTTCTTGCGTGCGGGGTACATATGTGGGGGCCGCCATATAAAAAGGTGTCCGCTCCATTGATTTAGATTGGATTGAACGGCTGATATTGCCCCCCGAAAACTTTATGACGGAGCTCTTTTTCCTATAGCCTGCGGTTCTCGGGCTCGGGTCGTATGATAGCAACAAGGAGAGGGGCTTAGGACTTGGGGGCTTCGACCCGATATACTTTAAATTGTGGGTTTTAAACCTTTGGACAATGTATTTCGGGGCGGAGAAGATGGCGATGAGCGCGACATGGGGGTTTTTGACCACAAAGACATTGGGAATAGATTTTAAAGGAACTGATGGCCAAAATTTAAATGAAGGAGGGAATATGTACAACATCGGCTCCATCTGGGGATGACATGTTCGTCCTCGGGCATGTCGAGAACACACAGACCACCAAATAGTTCACTCTGTTCTTCCATTCCCTTGCGCTTCTCCTTCAGGTAATTATCAGCATCCTTTTTCCTTATAAAGATTAAAAACCAAAACAACTTATGTACAGTATATACAATCAAATATTCTCCGCCTGGGTCAGAATTGGAAATAAGGCTTGAGGAATTGGCCATTCACGGGTGCATCTAACAAATCACCCTATAGATTTTCTAAAGAAAAGGTGTTGTTTCTCCCAAGCTTCACTATTTTGAATGGCCCAAACCACAGCGGATCAAATTTAGTATGCTTGCCCTTTTCTGCTCTGCGAACATCCCATCTGAGAACCAGGTCTCCAACTTGAAAATTCCTGTCTTTTGCATGTTGATCAAATACGTTCTTCATCTTCTCCTGATATTCTATCAATCTCTAATTTACCTGGTTCCGTGTTTCTTCCAATTCTACCAGTTGATTAATCCTTCTGATCGTGTCATCTGGTTCCTCTTGATTCTCCTGTATAAAACGTGCCACTGGCAAAGCCAATTGCACGAGGAACACTGCTGCTCTTCCATACACCAGCTCATATGGATATTTGCCTGTTTCTCTTTTGCTGGTTATCCTATTTTCCCATAGAGCAAACTTCAATTGAGAGTCCCAGTTTTTCTGATTTTCAGCTATTGTTTTCTTCAGGGCTCTCACCAGGGTTTTATTAGATGACTCTGCTAGACCATTTCCCTGTGGATAGTATGCTGTAGAATGAGTCAGGATGATGTTATATCTTTGACAAAAATTCACAAACCTGGAAGACTTGAAAGCTTGTGCATTGTCAGTTACAATTCTTGTAGGACAGCCAAACCTAGATATGATATTATCTTCTATAAACCTCATGATTACAGCATCTGTAGCATTTCTTGTAGCTATGGCTTCCACCCATTTTGTAAAATAGTCTGTTGTTGTCAGTATCCATTTATGTTGGCCACTTGATGGGGGATGTATTTCTCCTATAAAGTCTAATCCCCATTTCTGAAAAGGTTCATTTACATGAATGGGAATCAGGGGCAACGCTGCTAATTTCTGTCTTTCTGCAAATCTTTGGCACTTGTCACATGCTATGACCCAAGCAAAAGTATCAGAATACAACTTTGGCCAGTAAAAACCAGCCCTCAAGATTTTATGTGTTGTAGCCCTCCAGCTGTAATGTCCTCCACATATCCCCTCATGAAATTCTGTCATTACATTTTGCACTTCATTTTCTGTGAGGCATAACAGCAATATACCTAGAGGGTCTCTCCAATAGAGCTGTCCGTTAGCAATTACATATTTCTGAGATTTCATCCTTACAGCTCTGTATTTCACTTTGTCACAGCTAGGGGGACAGCTGAGTGTTGAAAGATATTCAACTATTTCCTTATACCAGGGACTAGTTAGATATTTCATGTGTATTTTTTGAGTAGCCATCTCCAGTCCATGCTGCTCTTCTTCTTTTTCTGATTCTTCATTTGCTATCACAGACAGATTAATGCCCAAAGCTTGATGATTTGATTCAGATAACATCTTGGCAAGTCCCTGTCCTTTCACCAATTTAGTAGGCCTTATATCCAAATCATACTCTTGGATTTTTGCAATCCATCTTCCCCTTCTACCTTCGCTGTCTCCTTGAACCAGAATGTCTTTGACTGCTGCTGTAGGGACATAGGCTGTAATGTGAGATTGCAAAACATAGACTCTGAAAGCTTTAAGGGACTTTACGAGGGCATATGCCTGCTTCTAGTATATTGTATTTTAATTCAAAGATCATAAAAAGTACTGAACAAGAAAGCTATAGTATCGTTCATATCCCTCTTCATTTTTCCTCACAACACTCCAACAATTTGTAGATGAGGTGAAGCAATGAGAAAAATCATAATAGTTTTTTATGATCCACTGCTATACAGAGTCAAAGAAACGCCCCTGTCTTATCCTCAGAATGCATCTTCAGACTGACTACTTAATCTCATTCTTCCTTTTTTTCAACATATTAGGTTACAGTATGCTCAACTATCTCAAAGATATGAGTAAATAAATTTTTAGGAAATTAATCTGCCCAAAACACTGTAGATTTTTTATTCTGGCAAGAGAATGTTATTATTACAAACTCTTTTAGGGTCTATCTTCACACCATCCTTCATTACAATGTGCTCTAAAAATTTTCCCTCATCTAATGCAAATAAAGATTTTTGAGGATTGAGGGATAGGCCATACCTTCTGCATTTCTCAAAAGTTCTTCTCAAATGCTCAATATGTTCATCGTCATTCTTTGAGAACACTTTGATATCATCAAGATACACTCATTAAAACTGTTCGCTTTCCAATGAAGGCGATGTCCATTGCTCCTCAGTAGCTCCTGCATTAATTAATCCGAATGGCATCCTGGCATACATAAAAGTTCCCCATGGTGTAGTAAATGCAGTTTTCTTCTGATCTTCTGGAAATACAGCTACCTGATTATAACCAGAAAATCCATCCATCATTGACATTCTGGATGCTACCACCACTTTCTGCAGGATGTGGTCCATCTTAGGCAGTGGATAATTATCTTTGAGAGATGCTCTGTTCAAATTCCTGAAATCTACACATAGCCTTATTTCTCCATTTTTCTTTCGCACAGGAACAAGATTTGCTATCCATTCTGAGTACCTTAATGGCACAATTATCTTGGCTTTCAGTAATTTTTTGATCTCTTTTTCAATGGAGGGAAGCAGCAGAGGATTGATCTGTCTAAGCTTCTGCTTATAAGGCTTTGCATCTTCCCTCAATGGAATCTTATGCTGTATTATTTTTACATCAAAAGTTTTTAGGTCCTGATAGGACCAAGCAAAAACATCTTTGTAAGATTGAAATAACTTCAGATATTTTTCTTTGTAATCTTCTGGGACTCTCTTAGATAATTTGATAATTTTAGGATCTGCATAAGTACCCAGATTCAAATCTCTCACTTGATATTCTTCTGTTACTTTATTTGGCTGCAATGGAATATCATCTTTATTAAATAATCTTTCTAGGGGCACCAGCCTTCTAGGTATGACATTTCCTTTCAGCTGCAACACTCTATTTCCTGCTATCTTTTCTTCCCATTTACTTTCTGCAATATTTTCAACTTCTTCCTCCTCATTATCATCAATTTCTATATTTGTGAATTCTCCCACTGTCTCCATGAATCTCTTCATTTGTTCATCATCTTCGAACACCTGCCAATGCTTTACATTATCTGGAATGGATGGTCTGTAACGTACTTCCACTTCATATCTTAAAAGTGGATTCTGAGGAGGACGAAATGTACTGGCAGCAACAACGAGAGAATCTGCTATTCTGTTTTGCTCCCAGGGCATGAACTGTATATTAAATGTTGAGAAGAAGTTTTCCATCATGTCCCATACTTCGTTTCTATATGCTCTGAGCCGTGGATGCTTAGTCTGGCATTCATTTTTGATCTGCCTCACTACTAGCTCAGAATCTCCCAAGACTTTCAAACACTGGATGCCCATATTTCTAGTTGTCTGCAGTCCCAATAATAGTGCCTCATATTCGGCTACGTTGTTTGTGGCCTCATATTCTAGTTTGAAGGACAGTGGCACCCATCTTCCTGTAGGAGAAATCAACAATACCCCAGCTCCATTACCTTCCCTTGAATTTGCCCCATCAAAATGTAAAGTCCATACTTCTGATTCCTGATCTCCTTTAGGCTGCTCAGTTTGAATTTGACCAAAAAGGGGCTCATGAGCATGATTCTGATTTTCTTCTAACATAAAACATGAAAATTCTCCCTCTTTGTTATAAACTGGAGAATTATCTGAGCAGTCAGCCTTAGTTACCATCTTGACAAATCTAGTCTCCCTATATAACCTCCTTTCTTGACCTCCAAAGACTGGGACAGTAGCATATGTAAGATCTAGCTTAATTGACCCCCCAATCTTTGTACCCCAGGACCTTGACAACAGCATGCCAAAGCGAGCTGGGATATCGGCAACCACAATGTCCATGACCACACTTTTTGCTGGGATTTGGGCTAAATTCACCACCAAATCTTTAATCATTCCCAAACATTTAACCCTTTTGGAATCAAATGAATATAAATCCTTGTATGGTCTTGTTATTTGCATTCCTAGTTGCTCCATGACAGACAAAGGCATAAGATTATGGGAAGCCCCAGAATCTAACATACAATTATGTAGCGGCAGGTCATGAATAACTAGAGACACATAGAAGGGAGGAGTAGAAGGGTCTATCTCCTCGACATGTGGGCCAAAGACTACCATGGGTATTTCTTCTTGAAGATTTAAACTATAAGGTGCAATCGGTAGTTCAGGAGGAAGTATAAAGGAAGTGACTTGAGACTGATATGCAGGCTGCTTTAATAATTCAGTCAAGGGGACAGGAATCTTAATCTTCTCAAGCTCTTTTTGTAAACTGAAAGCAGATGTGGGCTTTTCTATCATGGCTTCTTTTGACTCCTTACTTTCAACTGAAGACCTAATTTCCTTTGACACTGGCTCAGCATTAGGTGGACTGACTATTTTAGAAGAGGAGGGAATCTGATCATTAGACTGCAAGGGAATGTTTAAAGGATTCTTACCTTTTTCTGCATTCTTCTTTGTTGCTGATTCTTTCTGAACAGATGCTTCTTTCTGAGGTGGCTCTTCTTCTTGGTCTTGAGTTCTGGTCCTCTTCCTTGAAGATCTGAGATCATATTTGACATTGAACTGTGCTTGCATGAAATCAGAAAACTTCTTGCAATAATGATCAATCTCTGCTTCTTCATCTTCATCTTGCAACGGGCATTCCATATCATCATTATTTGAAAAAGCCAGATTTGAATCTTCTAATTCATAGGCCGCATCTCCAGTGGAGTCATCTGTTGATCCTTCAAGGTACAAGGGATGATGTACCTAGTCTTGTTGTTCCTTTGTTTCTCTTGGCAAGATCTGCAATGGAGGCCTTCTGTACTGAGGATTATATCCTCTATTTGGAGCATTATAATAGTTCTTGGGAGCTGCATTCTTTGCCTCCAGTTCAAGCTTGACCATTTTCTTTATCATTTTACTTATTTCATCCATTTTATCTGAATCCTTTTCCTGGTTAGAGGTGGAGACCTCTTCTTTTCCTCTACTCCTAGTATCCTGTTCAATTTTTCCTTTTAACTTTCCAGTGGAGGAAAAATTTGCTTCCAATTCCAGAGCATCTGACTATGCATCATCCAAAGTGGCAGGTTTCCTTTCTCTCAATGCGAAGCCAAAATCCAACTCAAAGGCTGCTATGAAAATTATCTTGGTAGCAGCTTCATGGGGCTTCATCTTCGGGGGCAGGCTCAGGTATAGCTTATTGAATCTTTTAATAAAGTCTGAAACCCCTTCATTTTGTTTCTTCTTCATAGTATTAAATTCAGTGAGACATAGACCATGATCTTTCTTTTCTCCCCACTTCCTGAGAAAAGTATTCTCCATTTGGTCCCAGGTGGTTATTGAACGAGCTCCAAATGTTTTGAACCATTTTCTGGCTTCCCCTTCCAAAGACTGCACAAATAATCTCAAGACCACATCCATATGTTCAACATTTAAGTTCTCTGCAAAAGAGCAGAAGGTCTCGAGATGTTTCTGAGCATCAATTTCGTTTTCACCATTAAACCTTGGCAGGATCTTCAAATAATCCTGTGGCATATCCTTAAGCACTTGAGGTAAGGCCAGCGGGGCATATTTGTTCAATAGAAAAGCAAGAACGTTATCCACCTGAGGAGGTGGGGTTACATTACTCCTGGAAAATGATGAAGGCAAAGGAGTAGTAGGTGAAGTGGAGTAAGGTGAATAACAATGGAATATATTGCACGTATATGAGGTGTGATGGGAATAACTCACGTTAACAAGAAATGCATTTCCTCGTGACCCTTTAATTTCTTCACTGTAACTAGATGAGAATCTCTCTTCAATCATGGTACCTCTCTCTACTGGAGTCTCCAGCAAAACTCCTGATTTTCTATTCTAACTTCTTGAGAAGAAGAGGGCGGATAATTTTCAACAAAACACTCGAAATTTTCAGAACGGGCTGACTTCCTCTCCTTCCAAACTCCTTTACGAATGATTTTCTCTGGGTTAGACACGTAAGGGGTTTTCAGTTGGGCTGTATCTGACCTCAAATGCGGCCTACGAGGAGCCAGGACTACCAATAAAAATTTATCAAATAAAGACCAGTGGAGTCGCCAAGGTGAGAGATATGCAACTCTCCAACTCTCTATGCTCACCCGATTAGAGAGTGAAAATAACTTTGTCGAGACCCAGGGAAACAGATATTCTTGAATTCGCTCCCCGGCAACGGCGCCAGAAAGATGTTGTGGATGATTTTGTCACCCCCCCTAGAGACAGCCTAGAGTTTCCATAGACCAGTGCCTAGGACATCTTAATATAGCAAGGAGTCCTTTATAATTGGGTTGTCAGTCCAAGAACTCATTTACTATCTCTTGTTTAAAACAAGGTAACTAAATTTGAATGGGACCAAACTCTCTCTCAGAAGCTGATACAAAGATAAGAACAATGTAGGGACACTAAGTAACAACTCAATATAAAGCATCGATAAAGGTTAAGAGACCACTTACCGTAAAGAGGGCTACTGTATAATATATCACAAATCGATATCGGCGATGAGTGCAAGAAGAAACATGAAGAAGATATTAGTCGATATGAAATTGATAACGTGACACAAATAACTATGGGCAAGGGCGCACTAATTTATTAACTTTATGAAATGTATGCTAAAAGCAATCTCCCCTCTAAACAACTAATATAGCAAAATATGGATGAAGTGAACATGGAATAAAGATAATGCGGATTAGGCTTATTTAAAGTGCTTGACTAATTCTTGTGAAGGGCATCAATGTAAGGATGAATCTCATCGCAAACTAGTGAGCTACTCGTGATTCTAGAACAACATGATATAAGAACAAGAAGATAAATAGTACGAAAGAGATATTGTATTAACACATAAAGAAATTACGTAATCAGAGATACCGAGATCAATCCTCATTACAGTTATAACCCCTCCTCACTGAGACCCTACGGGCTCTGAACCTTCATACAGAAATATTACAGAATGTATACAAAAGCCTTTTCGCTGCACCCTTTGCTGATTGAAATCTGGAACCCTTACAATGTCTTCTTTTTGAGCCTTTATAGGGAAGATAGAGAATTCTAGAGGAGGCGGAGGTAGATGAAGCACATTTAATGACTTATTTTCAATCAGATGGCGGAAAACATTCGCGCCCTTCTCTGAATGACTAACTATAAATGAATGTACTTTACAAACTATCTATAGAAATAAATGATGGGAGACTAAAATCCCCATATATACATGACACAACTAATAAAATATATACATTGCATTGCCTTCGGCTGAGGGAAAATCTGCTGCCAGAAGAGTCCTGAGATAGTCTGCAGTTCAGTACTATACTCTCGGCCCTTGATTTTGGATTCGAATCCTGGATCTTTATTGCAGGGCAAATTTCTCTGGAGGGTTCTGTGAATGCATTTCTTTGTCTTCTTTAATGGTGGTCATTTCACGCACATGCCCTCAGCCTCTTTCATTAAATTTCACCCCAGGAAGTCGTCTTTTATGGGCCCCAAACCTATGCAATAGAGGCGGTGAATGCAAACGTCCTTCCATTATATCAAAACCTGCAAAACCCACAAAGCATTAGAAAAACCGACACAGATGGAGGCGGGAATGATGGAGGTGGAGATGGAGACGACATAGTGGACGTGGATAGGAGACGGAAACAGGCAGGGTGGCGGAAGGAAAATCATGGAGGTGTTGATAAATAGACGCGCTGTGGGTTTTATACATAACACGGTCTGGACGAGATGAATAACAACAAACACGAATAAAAACACATAGACGAACACAAATATATATATATATAACGGGGGAAAATATCTCAGACGTACGGGGGTGAACACGCGGGCGTATGGAGGACAAGTGAGAGAACGACGTGGCGAAGTCAAAGGGTGGAAGTGGGTGAGAGCAACACGGTGGCGGGCCACAGGACAATGCAGACACATGTTAATGAGCGAGCATTTCTGGTACACTTCCGCCATTGGATGGAGATCGGGAGATCCAATGGTTCACATGAATTCCGCTGCCCGGCAATGGTGTAGACTTTAACGCGCGGGGGAGAGCGGTTTCATAGCCCGCCCAACCGTACCCAAAACACGTGGCGCTTTCGCTGTGGGATGGCTACTGCCCACAACGATCGCTACGCCGTGTTTGACAGAGTGGTGCGGGGGTTACCATGGTTTCCTACGTGGGGGCCCCTCCATATGACGTTCACCGCTCGGGTTGGTATAACATGATGGGACGGTGGATCTCAGCCGCCGAATTTAAACAATATAGCTCCCTTTAATCCCTTTGGCTGTGGTTCTTGGGCTCGGGTCGTATGGCGACAACAAGGAGAGGAGCTTAGGACTTGGGAGCTTCGGCGATATATTTAAATTACGGGTTTAAACCTTTGGACAATGTATTTCGGGGAGGAGAAGATGGCGATGGCGCCCCATGGGGGTTTTTGACCACAAAGACATTGGAAATAGATTTAAAGGCCCGAGTGGCCAAAATTTAAATGGAGAGAAGAGGAATATGTCCAACACTACACATGGCCACATGGCAACAAACTCATTCCACTTGTCAGGTATAAGTATGTGCATATTATTTTCTAATTTTTAACCACAAATTCACTTAAAAATACTAGGAATTAATAAAGTTTGGAAAAATATAAATGTAACTCAATAGTGGTAATGGTAAGGTAAATGTAATGAAATGGAGGTGGAGTGAAGGTGATAATATGGAAATGTAAGTGAAAATGTAATGGAAGTGAATGACAATTTCAAGGCCCAACACTCCTCATCAGACTTAATGGGCTGATATTCCTTCTAAAAATTTTGTTGAATGTCTGCTTCCGAAACTTCTGGTAGCACCTGTGAATTGGATTTTTGTACAGTCTATACTTTCCTCTCCGTGCTCTGGTATAAACATTAGGATAATGAGAAATGGGAGGCACCATCTTCATGGATTTCGGATTATTGGTTGATGGGCCTTCTCCTTTCTCAAACTTCTTCTCAACCTTGGTTGAAGGAGTCTTTTCTTTTCTGCCTTTAGCATTTTTATGAATGTTCTCCTTCTTAGCCTTTCTCTTAGTTCTCTTACCAACTGCTGAAGTAGTTGGCTTTTGGCTTCTCTCTTTATTCTTGGCAGGCTGAGGATGTTGCTGTGAAGTTGGAGATATTTGAGTTGGAACATCTAGTGTAGGCGCAGGTTGGCCTGCCCTGTAAAACAGAAAATGGTCCCATGATTGGTTTCTTTTCCTAAGTTCTTCCTCAACCAACACTTTGATAAGAGCTTGATGATACAGGTTGTACTCTGATGCAACTGTATATGTTTGTATCCTGGCTGACATCTTTGTCAAGCTCTTTACCAGAAATAATGGTAAGTTGAGGGTCTTCATACCTACAATATGAAACAAAAATCTCATATGATAAAGAAAAAACGCATTATACCTCCTCTCACAGGTGAGGTAAATTTTGATGAGCATGACAGACTCAACCCATTCATTTTTTAGGTAACTACTGGGAATTTATTCAGCCCAATTGGGATCTCTTTTTCCATATTTAATGAAATTTTTGGGGTCTCCTCCAGTGACGAATTGACATTTAAACCATTTTACTCCTTCCCGTGGAAGGTTGAAAGCTTCAGCAGTAGACTCTTCTGACACCTACAATCTGAGACCATAGATAGTTGCTTCATGCCCATTGAAAGAGTGTGAAAATTTCTGAGCTACTCCTAAATGAGATATTTCTAGTATTGAACACAATGGATACCACCTTGATTGAACAAAGAACCTTCTCACATTCAAATTAGCATCAACTAGGTCAGCTCCTTGGGGTTCAATAAATTTTAGTTTTTCTCCTTTCTTAGTCATCTTCAGTAATAATGAAGACTGCCTGCTGAAATCTGATAGGTGTCAAGATTAGAGGAGCTCACCTAACATGTGTTGTTGTGTCTTTAATAAATTTTTTTTTAACTCCAAGTCTCCTTCCTCAAGCTGCTCACTGGAGCTTCTGATTCACCAACAGTTAAACTTCGAAACTAATGGTTTTCCCTTATTTTCGGTGGTTTAAAATATATGTTGGTTCACCTTTCCATGAATGAGTTTTTTCATTATGGTAAATATCTTAGAATGTAGCATACACTCTGTGGTAGTCATGATGAACTTCAGGTGAGTGCATAGTTTCAGATGATATGCTACAGGTGGCTGGAGATGAGCAAGGCTGGAGCTGGCAGTCACCTCCATTGTATCTTTATTACATGCCTAAATTTCTGGCAGCGTTCATGCGTGATTAAACCAAACTGTCATTGCATTAAAACTGCAGATCCACGATCTACCTTAACACATAATACGTACCTCGACATGTGGATGAAAAGACTCAGTTGAGAGACATGATAAACAATGGTAGGCTTTTAAAAATTGCGGATTGACACCTAGCGTGCTCCACGTATGACAACAACTCCAACTTAACATCACTCAACGTAAAAGTTTCCTATCACGTGACCTAACTCATGATAAATTTTTTTTTTAAACATATTTGATAATGGGAACATGTGGCTTAACACAAAAGCGGAAGCGTTTTTTTTTTTTTGTAAGGGGAAGTTACCAGAACTTCTGGCAGCATCGAGTTAAAGAAAAATTAAATTAAATTAAAACAGACTGTTCGAAAAGGGCTAAAACAAACGCTAGGTCTTTTCAAATGATTATATTCTTCTATAATCAGAAAAGGATTCATCTTGATCACCCATTTATCAAGGAATACTTTCACAAACTAGTGGAAATCGAAAATTCTTGCAGCTAGCAAGTTTTTGAACCATTTCTTGGCTTCACCTTACAAAGATAGAGAAAACATCCTGATACTGACATCATATTCTTCAACTTCAAAAAGATCGAGAAAAATTTCAAAACTCTAAATGTGTTTCTTAGCAATGATGTTACCATATTCTCCATCAAACCTGGGAAGATATTTATAATAATTTTCAGGGAAATCATGAAGTATAGGATTATGTACATAAGCTGTAAGATTAGTCTTGATCTCTTGAGGCTCATCAAGCCGAAGATGGTCAACATAAGTTTCAGAAGAAGGATCTTGACCAAGATCAAAAGCATAAGGAGAATTTGTATTCGCAATTTTCAAAGGAAAGGAATCAAATATAGGTCTGGGATCTTTTCTCAAATATAGTATCCTTTGATAAAACTTCTTGACATTCTCAACAAAAGAGAAAAATAATTCACGAAAAAGAACATGATGTCTTGGATGAAAGTCCAAGTTGAATACCTGATCTTCTCATGTTATGTTTTCATGTTTCTTTTGGTAAGGTTCATCCTCCGGTGGAGCCTTTGGATTTGATTTTGAACTGATTTGGAGTCGCCAGGCGGCTAATTTCAGCCTTCCTATGTCTGACCACTGTCCACCATAAGAAATTAGATTTTATCCTTTTCGTTCTTTACTGGGGAAGATGTGTCACGTCGCTCCCCAGCAACGGTGCCAAAAATGTTAGCCTCGATAATGTCCCAAGGATGAGAAAATATATCAATGAAGGTAACCTCAAACCAAGCTTTTAGTTTGGTAGCTAGCCCTCCCAAACCATAGAGGGATATCTCTATGAAATCATAGCCAAAGGGTTTGACTGGATGAAGAGTGGATTTTAGGCTAGTTAGGTCAGCTTTAGGGTTTTGAAAGTTTGATGGTTTTTCTGCTGGATCAACGATGAAAACCAAGTATCTAGGTCAAATTATCAAAGGGTTACAACTGCAAATATATGGAGGAGCAAGATAGCAATGCTTTAGTGATGGGCTTAGGGTTTTGTCGGTGTAGTGCAGGGTTTGAAAATGAAAGAGGATCTTAATGAGCATGTATCATGAATTCATTAAAATAGAAAGAAGATTACATAAATGACATTCCCAAACAAAACAAAGCTTTGATGAAAGAATTATGCTTATAAGACTTTTAGGAAAATCACCAAATAAAGCAAGATATGGAAAGGTAATATGTATATCATTTATATGAAACTATAAGAGAGAAAATACAACATCAAAAACTCACTGCACATGAATTCCTAGATAATAGCTGCAATCGATCCTTTGATTTCTTGCATAAAAAGCTGAAGTACAAGCTACAATAGTCTCACCCTCTGATGTCAGACCATAAAAAATGACTAATAAATGCATACATATAGACAAAAAACCATTTCCCCTATCTCATGGATTGAGTCCTAGATTGGAGGATCAGTTCACGTGATTCCCTCACCTAAAAACAAAAGATTAGGGAGGTTAACAAAACTCTCCTAAAGATAGAGAAACTAATACATTTGACCATAAAATATATTTACAAGTATGTATCCACCTATTTTTCACTTTAACCAGCCTATTTACACCTCAAAGCATCATTACAACATCATGAATGACAAATTACATTAGTAGAAGGTGAGTTGGACTAAGTCAACTGATAAAATGATCTTCCAAGAAAAAACACAGCGAAATATTAGCAAAATGCAACGTGCTAGGAGAAAACAAAACGAATTTGGTGCAAGAGGCTTTTGGAGGCCTTCCCAAGGTACAAATCCTTATATGAAAGATGATGGAGAAATATATGTCTGTCTACTACATGGTAAAACCCTCAAGAACTAAAAAATACTACTCCTAGCCCTCCAAAAATCAATTGTCCCACAAGTACTCCAAAAACACAACGTACTTTTGAAAAACATGGCAGAAAGGTGTTTTTTAGGTGGTTTTTTGACATTTTGACCCACTAGAAAGTGCTGGCATGGCTATCCCAGGGGCAGAAGTTGATGTAGAGGTCACTAGAAACCTAAATATGCAAAAAATTTGGAATTTTGAGGCACCCAAAAAAAGCGCAATGTGGGGCACGTTGCGTTTTTGGACCAATGACTATGCAAAAATTGCCAAAAGGTAAAAAAAAAATCTTTTTTTTTTCCTGAAAAAATAGGGCTCAAAGGTAGGTCCATATCTCTCTAACCATAACTATTTTTGCAAAATGGAGAGAGGATTTTGTTCTTTGGCATGTCAGGAATTAAAATTTCCTCCAGCTTTCAAAAATACTTTTCCATTTGGTCAGAATCAAAGTTTAAATTTGATCACTCAAAAATTGGAAAAACACAGCACCACCAGGGAAAAGCGTAGCTTGCTCTTGTAGGTAACTTTTGATTGCCTTATTGAGCTCCAAATCAAGATATGAAGGTACCATTGCAAATATTAGTATTTTTGATACACAATAGAGTCATAAAGCACTACAAACACCTTCTCCATCCCCTGAAAAACTGTCTTGAAGTCAAGCGGTCCAGAAGTGTAGAAAACCTCCTGTTGCAATTGTATTTTTGGAATTTATCCCAAATAATAATACCTATGTATAAATTGAAGGATTTTTTTGTTCCTTGTTCTATTATGGACTAACACCTCTTTCACTTTTGTAAAATTCATCACTATTTGGTCAGAAACACATTTTGAAGAAAAATTATCCATGTGTGCAATGTAAACCCTAGGCAGCCCATATCTTGGAAATGTGAAGCTATGATTTCTTGGAATTTGGCGGGCTCATACCTACTGATATGAAATCCTTTTTTGTATGGCTTCTTTCATCCCTCCATGTTTGATATTTACACAACAAAAACACTAGTCTAGTCGGAACACAGCAAAACCCTAGTGGGGAAAACAGGGGAAGTAGGTGAGGAGAGGGGATGAAGGAATTAGGGAAGAGATATGAGGGTAGGAAAATTTAGGGAGGTATGTAGGGATATAAGGGATCTTAGGGAAGTGGAAAATGATGAAATTAGTGAAGGGATTAGTCTAGGGAAATTATACACAGTCCTTACCCTAAAAACTGCCAAAAATGCAGCGTAGGAGCTAGGGTTTAGATGTAAGGGTTTGGAAAATTAGGTTGAGGGGGTGTGAGGGTTGTTGGAAGTGTTTTTGGGTGTGAGGAAGGATATAGTGTGTAAGAGATAGGTTTTTTTGCTTGCAATTTGGAAAATGAAGCTCACCCACCAAAAACACAGCATGGGGGCTATAGGAGGATTTTTACCACAAAAAAAGGAAACAAATTTTGATAGGAGATGTCAAAGGCTTGAAATTACTTTTAAATAGCTGATGAAACCTTCACTTGCCCCTGAAAACCCTTAGAAATGTGTTTTTTTCTTGTAGGAGTGAAAACTCAGCTAATTAGCAAAAACGTAGCGTGGTTGCTTGAAAACGCAACGTGGCTGCCTCGAGAGGGTTCCAATCACCTTTTTAGAGTGTCCTTTGATGTTGAATGTGCTGAGATAGTCTTTGCTGGTGAGTGAGTGCTCTATGCCCACGAAATGAGTGAAAGAAATGGTTTGATGGTCTTTTATAGCTTGTGGAAATCAAATTATCTTCATAATGGTGTGGTGGCCCACCATGTCTTTTTCAATTTTTGTCTTGAAAAAATTGCAGCTTTGGAACATTAGAACATATTACATCATATTTGAAATAAAATTACATTTGAAACAAAACTTTATTTGAGTAATTTCCCTATTAATAATCCTTCATTGCCGGATTTATTGATGAAATGACATATTTTAATGAATTATACCCTAATGACCTAATGGTGACACCTGATGAAATGAGTTGAATGAAGACGATGGTATGATTGAGATGATAATGAAGACTTTGGAATGATGACTCATCCAACTGAAATATGGCAATGACCAACAAATGAAATTTTTGAAAGGAGTAATAATAGACCTAGACACACTAGCGAGTGAACAAATTATTATTTGAAGACTTACTGAAACCATAAAAATTTGACTTGACACCCTAACAAAAACTTTGTAAGAGCACATTTGATCACTGGTGACATGAAGAATTGCCTGACACTAACAGATTGGATATGTTGGAAGAGATGGAGTAGGAAATGCAAGTTATTAAGAGGAATTTAAAGGTAACATAGGACATGAAGAAGAGTTATGTGGATCAACATAAAGCACTCATGGATTTTCAGGTTGGAGAGTATGTGTACTTATGACTCAAGCCTCAGAAGAGCTCCTTGAGGATTGGGTCATGTGCCAAGTTGGAACCTCGGTATTGTGGGCCTTTTGAGATCCTCAAGAGGAATGGACCAATGTCATACATGCTTTCTTTGCCTTCATCATTGAGGTTCCATGTTGTTTTCCATGTTTCATTGCTTAAAATATATGTACAACATGTTAATCATGTGACTGATTGTTCTGTATTGCAGGTGGAACAAGAGCGAGAGTTCCAACCAGACCCATAATGCATATTGTAATGGAAACAACTCATGCTTTAGAACCGAGCAATAGAGCAAGTTAAAGTGCAGTGGAAGCACATTGGGCTCGATGAAGTTACATGGGAGATGGCTAATCAGATGTGGGCATTGTATCCTTCCTTATTTATTGATTAAGAAAATGTGTTTGGTATATATTTATATATCCATATGTGTATTTTAAATATCATAATGAGTTGTGTTATAAATCCCCAATAAGCAGTATGATGGTCATATTTTTAGTATGTTTGTCATTGTAAATACTGCATCGAGTTGTGTGTTTTTTTTTTAATAAGTGGTTTACGAATCCATGTGCCCGAACACATGAACCCAGTTACATCCATGGTCTGAAAATCTTGATAGACCCTCCCAAGGGGATCTAAATTGTCATCGTTACACGCGAGGCCTAACACCGTGGGCGTCAAGCCTAGATTCGATTCTGTGACCTCCCAACTGGAAAAATTTTAATAGCGGGGACTCAACCGATTGAGCTAACCCTTGGGGCTCATCATTGAGTTGTGTTATAAATATCGATAAGAAATATGTTTTTCAAGTTCAACGGTTTGTTGGTCATAGGTGCCATAGAACACTATGGATGGTATTCCTCCAATGGGGATGGGTTTGTAACAACCTCGAGTTAAGTTTCCATGTAATAGATGGATATTATAAAGGAAAAATAAGACCAAGGTCGTGGGACACATATTCCAAGTTGAATGAGGGGATAAACATTAAAGTGGGAATCAATTGTAGTTAATTATTGGCTATGAAAATTAGCATTGGAATTGGAAAAAGGAAAAAGGAAATAAAAGAAAATTAATTCAATAAAAAAAAGAAAATAATAGAAAATGAAGATGAAGAGACAAGAATATGCATGCAAGGAAAATGAAGGAAAATAAAATAAAAGAGAAAGAGAACATTCTATTACGCTCTTGGCTATTCTTAGCTACTTTTGGACACTCCTACACTCTTACACACTTTCACTCTTGGGAATTGAGGCATTCTCACTTGGACTTGGAGAGAAAGAGCACTTGGATATAAGAAAGCAAGCAAAGGAGAGTAAAGGAGTGCAATGAGTAGGTTGGGAGAGCAGCTACAACATGAGTATTTTGAAGATAGCAGGTTGCATGTGTTATTTCCTTGATGGGATTTGAATACATGGTGCGTGCATTTGGTTTACATGATTATTTTTTTGTCATTAGCATGGGATTACCTGGATTGATAGTCTGCTCATATTTTCCTTGCTATTTCCTGCATAGTCATGGTTTGTTGGGATTCATTTTGGTTGAGGTTTGGATTGCTGGAACATTTCAGAACCAGGTTGAGGTTGTCTTAGGAAAATCCCAATGGTTGGGGGTGGAGATGGTTTTCTCTGGGAAGCCCTTGATAGGTGGTGTTGAGGTATAAAAGGTGTCTTTTTAACTCCTATTATCCTACATTAATTATCGATCCAGGTACGAATTTTTATCTCAAGAGTGTACTCATCCTGAGATGGAAATTTAATCTAAGAGTAATTCTCTCCAATTTTCAGTACAGTGTTTCAAATACAAGAGTAAACGGATGCTTGAAAATGAAATCTAATTGCAATGACATGAAACTTAATGCTCTAAAATCCAATCACTCACTCGGAAATCATCAGTCAAGGATGCAGTAGTGATAACTCTTTCCTCTGTCAACTGATGTAAATGAAATAAAGTGTAAACAAGATCCTCAATCTGAGAACTTAGACAGTAATAGCCAATGTCCTTTACAGTTGATGATCTTACACTCCACAATAAAGCAACTAATTGGAAATGGTAACTGAGTTAAATCAATAATGTTTCTAATGGAAATAGAATAAACACACTCTCTGCAATAACATTCTAAAGCAAATCAAATACTTACAGGAAAGGAATAAACAATAAATCTAGTTATCAAAAATGAACAACAAAGCTATTTAATGGAAATGGACAACAAATTCTGAAAAACAAAGTTTTATATCTGAGAATCATAACAATACAAGTTATAGAGGAATAAATAATCTTGTTATGTTGGAAAGGAATAGCAACGCAATTCACTCAAAACTGATGCAACAAACCGATTTCATAAAACATTGAAACAGTAAGCTATACAACATGGAAACTGTGAAGCAATGTGACTAAAAGAAATGAGAACTAAAGCAAACCATCACACGACTGGAATTGGAAAATAATGGTACAGATAGCAAGTGGATCCACCAGGGCCGGGCCCTTAGTCGCTAGTGAAGCACCACCGAACTACTCCAGTATCAAATAATGGAACGACAACCAGATTATATATTAATCATATGTAACAGAGTTTACAAGCAATCACACTCTGTTTGAACCAACGAGAGTCGATGAGAAATCGTGAAAATACAATAGGAAATCTGAATAATCATATTACATCTCTGATTTCTACAAGCATTGTCCTTTTATAATAGCTAGCGGATGAAACAAGAAATACAGGTAAGCTTTGAGCAGCAATCCCTCAGGATCGAGAGATCCTGAGGGATTCGATCTATCTTCTATCTTCAGTTTTCGTTTTGTCTTCTTGCGCTGATGCCACACTGTTCCTTTATTTTCTTTGACTGTGCGCTCCAATATCGACCTTCTTGTCTGGATATGGCCTTTTTTTGAAGGAACAACAGTTATTTCTGCTTTGTCTTTTTCTCCCAAATGGTGGCTTCCCACTTCATCTATTTTCTGCATATAAGAAAAGAGAATCTTTAATCAATTTGCAATAGTCACTAATCTCCTTAATTCTATTATAATTCTTCAATATATTACCATTCTAAAATATAAAGGAGTTATGATTAAAGAAATACATGGCAAATTCATACATTTTCCAATGCTCAACACACCCCCCTGCTTACCCTTTTTCATTTCCTTATGAAAACCATAGTTTACATGTAAAGCAGTTAGAGAATAGGCTGGAGAGGGTTTTTCATTAGGTGGTCTAAAAATGTGATTTGCAGCTAAAACTTCAAAAATATGCCTTGTCTTCCCTTCAGGTAATTCATATTTGGCCTTATAGTCTGCTACAGGATACCAGATAATAGGGCTTCAAAATCTACAACCTAACCAATACGGGCCTTCCCTCAAGATGAGGTTACTATAGATAACTAGGCAGTCGGCAGCTAACTCAAAATTTTTATAATTGAATGACTCTTTGTCTTCAATATTCCGATTGGAAATCTTCCATCGGAGTTTAGCTGCTACTACAGCCTGGTCTCTGATGGATAGAAAATATTCTACCCCATCCAGGACAATTTCTTTGTGGATGGGTCCGAATGTCTGGATCACACCCTCCTTTGTCATTAAGATTTTCTGCCTAGCCCATAATTGTAATGGGTGTCTCGGTTCACCCCAAACCCAAAGGTCTAACCCATTTGTTGGGAAAAATACTAAGAGGGGGGGGTGAATCAGTTTTTACTGCATATTCAAAAAATTTTACTTTTTCACTCTCTAAAACCCATACGCTACTTTCCTTTAGTAAACTCGTGTATACACGCATATATCCTTCATACAACTCGCGTATTAGTAGAGATCTAAATATGCAGATATTTATTAACTTAGTTCTTTGCACTATTCATTCATCTGATGTTATGTTAATAGTAAACATGTGTAGTAACAACAGAATAAACCATCACACAAAGCATCACACATGAACACCAGGATTTTTAGGTGGAAACCCAAGTCGGGAGAAAACCACCGCTGCAGTTGCTCAGCCTTCAATATTTTATTATAGAGAAAACATCTTACAACATATGTGCTGGTGCAGACTCCTACCAGCACACAGGCACCCACCTGCGCTCGTTTACTAGCCTCTCCTGGAAAGGAGCTCCAACCCCCTGACTCATTTACCAGCCTCTCCTAGAAGGGAGCTACGACCCCCTGCTCTCATTTACCAACCTCTCCTGGAAGGGAGCTACAACCCCCTGCTCTCATTTACCAGTCTCACCTGGAAGGGAGCTACAACCCTCAGCACCTCTATGGACCACGTTTCATCAATTTTCACAATGGATCCAAAGCTTCCTTTAGGACACCACTTGTAGGCCACATTTCATCATATTTTCAGACTAGACCCTTTCCATACTTTTAAGCACAGTCAACCATGAAACAGAGACATATAACTTACTGAAAGATATCAGTAAAACAGCAGAACAGATCAGACATTTCTTACCACAGACTTCAGCAAACCCTAGTTTGCATATGTGCTTTCCTTTCTCTGATGTCACGTATATACGCGCTTCCGTCCACATAAAACAGCGTATACTTCAGTACAAATTACAGAGCTAATTTTATTGTGCATATACGCTTTCTCTTTAGCGAAGCCGCGTATATACTCCCTTCCTCTTCGGCGAACTAGCGTATGGTTCTTCAAAATTAAATGTCATTGTAATTCTTCACAACAGATACATCACTTCAGATTTTACCCTTTACCTCAGACAGATGTTCGCCTCATCACAGATCTAATCATTCCATAAACAGATCTAGCAAATACAAGTACAATACAGATCTAGATCCCCTTCTTCATCACTCCTTCATTGGTGCATCATACATTTAGATCTTTCATTCAACTGTAACCCTTTCCATTCAGATATACTCCAGAGAGAAGTATTCATTCAAGCTCACACATCTTGCACCCACACTCATCGTTTGCACAATGAATTTCTTCTCCTTATATAGGTTTACCCTTTTTCAATACCACGAGCCAAAACCACATTACTTCCGATGGTATTCCTGGACGGGGTCATTTACACGAATCATTACCCAATACAATGGGTCAATACCATGGTGGTTACCCCTGGTTTTTCACTTTAAGAGCGCTTTTGCCCATACGCGACTTGGCACGTTGATTCCCGCGTGCATACGCGACTTCCCCTAGGAAAATCCGCGTATGCCTAGAGACATACTCTTTTCATCAAGATTTAGCACATGTTGAATTCCTTTCTTCATTGCCTTCTGTACACACTGTAGATACATTAGATTTACTTCATCAAGAACATATTCTATCAAGCACAACTTCATCAAGTAAGTTGCCATCATCTTCATCAAATGGGTTGCCATTCAAGGACAACACTCAGCATCATATTGCTAACAAACATCATTTCATATCAGATTTACATCGTTTACCAAGTCCATCAAGTCAAGAATAAATTCATCAGGTGGTTCGCCATCAAGGACAGCACATGTCAATAGTTGCATGTCTTCATCTTCATTCAATGGGTTGCCATCAAGGACAACACTCTGCATCATATTGTCA